>JAJMFO010000032.1:0-64725 GCA_030574715.1 Xingzhongia strasburgensis
ATAGAGAGTAAGTCAGTAAGATCTGAGGCTTTAGTTGGAAGTGGGAGCCCCTTTATATACTTGTAAAAAGAGGTGTGCGACTATAACCACAGAAGAGCCAAGAGGAGCTGTTGTTGAACCGATTGGCTGAAAGGCAAAGCGCAATAGTACTAAGTGCTCCATGGAAGATGGTATTGGCTACACGCTGGATCTCGAGCCCGCCATATGTGAGATTCTATACCAGTAACGTCAAAGATCGGTGTTTTTTTTCATGCATGATGCAGGTGAGGTTTCAAAAGGGGTACACCGTACACCTCACAAGAAATGTTGGAAAGGCCGAGGCTTGGACCTCGGCGGTCCATTGTACCTCAAAGATTCATTTTCCAGCTCAATTTGAAAGTACCCGTGCTAAATATTGACCTAAAAGTATACATATGGGTCGATTATGTCAAATTTGACGGGATATCGAGTCGGTGATTGAAACTGTAAAAGAGGGTCCTTCGGAATCTAAGGATTTTTTTGAGGTCCTCTGAATTTCGAGAGAGGATGTGGGTGTAGATCTTCAGCGTTGCAACGTCGTTCCAGGGTCCTTTTAAGAGTCATGCAGTTTATTTACGTTGAGATTCATAATGAGGCGTAACACCCCTTCTACTATTGGCAGAAGTTCTGTGATCCACCTCCAGAGTATGGATGGATCTCTAACATCAGTGATCACAGGCAGCTACTAGACTTTTCTTGGGTAATTATTTTAGGGATTTGCGATTAGTTTGATTGAGGTATACCTTAAAAGATCTTCCACGCTCGGGTACCCACACTCGGGTACCGTCTTGGGTGTTAATTTAGATCCAAATGATATTTCAGGGAGGCAGCTGAACAGCTCATCAGATCAATTACTGTTCTGATTGATCAGATAGATGAGATACCGTTCACCTTTTGCCCTTCCCTGGGGTTTTTTTCTTTTCAGAATAGAAAGCATAAGCTTTCAGTTTTGGGTTCAACCGGAAGGTAGGATCATTATTTCGCCCGTTGCATTAGCTCGATGATCATTGAGCTCGATCATCCCTCGAGGTGCCTACTGGATCAGAGATTACGCTCTGAATACGAACGCATCTAAAAATGATAGGCAATCGGAACTCACATTGACTGCTCTCCGACCCTTGTGTTATATGCTATGGTGTGATTTTTCGACTGAATGACATGAAGGTACTTATATTGTTTTCTATTCTTGCTAAAACGAGTTTGGCCTACGAGTTTCCTGCAAGTGTTCGCAGTGCTGTTTGAATTGTTCCCATTGAGTCTAATAACAATTGGACCGATTCCTCCTCAGCCACTATGCGAAAGTTGTTTAGGATTCGATCGGTCTTTATGTCTCTATAATGTTACCCACCGTAGCGACCAAAATCTTGAGAGGAACTGTGCTAAGCACATCATTATGATGTTTTTACCCTGATTTTGGAAACATTGAGAACATTCTATCAATGTGATATAAATTGTTTAGTTTTCCACTTCTTGTTTCGAAAGCTATCACAAGTCTGGGCAAGATTTCACTAGATTACATAACCCAAGCATAGAACCACAGATTCGGAGATAATGAATTGTGGGGCACTAAATTTTGTAAATCCGAATTTATTGCCTGTAATTTCTGCGCCTTGAGGAAGAACAATAAGACAATGGGCCCAGGAAGAGCACAAGTGGGGCCACGCATCTTATCTTGATCTTTGGGTATAAGAAAGCTGGGGTTCCAGGAACTGAACAATGAAATATTAGGCTGTGCCCCTTGTAACGAACTATCACTAAGACCTTTCACTATGCTGATTGCGGAAGTATACGTGCTCGCTTCCAGAGCTAGATCCAGACTAGTCAAAGAGGCCAGTGGCCCCGACAGAGAGTTGCGAAAGGTAGTGTGTCATGCCAATCTGCTGGACAGAGCGACATTGTACATACAAAATTACAAAGAGACACAAATCAACATGTACAGCAAGAGATGTGAAATGTACGCCCAGTACCACAACGAGAGCGATAGCGACAGTGACAGTGACAATGAGAATGAATACGACGAGGAAGACGAAGAAGAAAACAATGAAGGTGACATGTGGGACAATGTGGTGGATGTTGATGAATTCTCTGTCAAGAATGATGCCGTAAATCTCACGCGCCATGCTGTGGTGATACAAGACAAAATTGTGCATGAACTCATGACTAACGGATTCCAGGTATCTACGCAAGAGCTATCTAATGACAGTGACGAGGAGAGTGAAGAGGACGAGGGGTGCCTAAGTCTGACAGTAATGGGCTGTGTCTCGGAGTCTCTTACTTCCAGGAGCATCATTACTATAGAGGAGGAGGATGGGGATGTACAAGATAGCTCTCCACCACCAGAATTGAGTACCGAAGGGTATACGGACGATGAATCTTCAGATGAGGAATACATTGATATTGTTCCTCAAATGCTTGACCTCAGCTTAAAGAAAGAAAATAATTATGGCTTTAATATTCAGACCTTTGGAGCTTTTGAGATATGATTCTATCCCTGTGATCAATATTTATGAAAATTGGCGTTTTGGTTTTATAGTTACTTATGAACACTACATTTTTGGCCAGTTTTATGTAGTCTGCTTGTTCCTTTTGAAGAGTGAGCCAGTTACAAACACACATGCTGAATCACATAACACAGTCGATCAAACACTTCTTGTCTTACTGAAAGCGAAAAACTTTCCGAAACATTCTCTTATGCCAACTTTGATGTGCATCTCATCACTATCTGTATGACCTGTGGAATACTTCTGCGCTTCCGTATCCCTTACCAATAGAATAGCTCGCAGCGTCCAGAGCGCCAGAGCCGATCCTATATAACAAAACCCACAATAGATGGCTGGATTTCTATATTGAGTAGGATCCATAGTTTTACCGGCAGGAGCGTCACTCCTCAGCTGGATGCCAATGATAGGAGAGACCATGCCAAAAGAACCAATGAATATCCACGCCATGCTCATTGCAACATCCAGCTTCCTGAGACCAACAACTCTAGCACCAATCGCGCCAATACAGACCCAAATACTGCCCATTAAAGCACCTTGTACCAAAGCAAAGCCAATAGCAGTACTATAGTTTCTAGCTGGAATCCAAATAGCAAAACAAAAAATTCCAACTAAAGCGTGTGCTATAATGCTTGTAGTGATTGGTCCAAACTTATCTGACAGCTTTCCAATTGCTGTTCTTCCCGGAATGATACCTACAGATACCATACATGAAACAATTGAGCCTTGACGAGAGGAGTATCCCAAGGACATGGTGAAATCAGCCAGATTGTAGAGCAAGACAACATATCCCAATAATGTAAAGGAAATGTATAATGCATACCACCAATAAGGTGGGTATTTCAAAAGAGAGTTATCCCAAATTCTCATCACGGTCTGTAATTGTTTGGTCCTAGTTCTTAGGGCCAAAAGTCCAACAAAAATACAACTCGCACACATGATTGCCTGAATGATCAAAGCCCATCTAAGACTCATACTTTTGATGATCTGTTGAATTGCAAGATTATAAACAACCCCTCCAAACCCAGATCCTGTAGCAGCGATAGCCTGAGCAAGAGATCTTTTTTCCCTGAACCATTGGGCCAATACCGTGATTGATGGGATACAAACACCTGCTAGTCCGAATCCGATAAGCACACCTTGTGTCAAATAAACTTGCCACAATTTAGTGGAGAAAGCAGCGAGCATGAGTCCAAGAAATTGGGCCGTCATTCCCATAACAATAACAGCATGTACACTTGTAGCGCGAATCACAAGTCTTATCAAAGGACCACACAGCAACCCACAACCAAAAGCAATTCCACCAATAGCAGCATAATCTAATTTTCCACCACCGGGAAATGTATCTTCATCAAGGTAGTGGGCTAGATAGATGGCGTAGGCCGAGTTTGGAGCCCAAGTTGAAAAATTAAAGAGGAACACGGACCCTACAACTACCCAGCCGTATCCACCATCGGGTACATCAATATTTTTTGGTTGTGGTTTCGACTCAGGAAGTTTTTCCAAATCTTTCTCTGTCTTTTCTTGTTGATCGAGTTCGTTGCTTGACTCATCAGCACTCATATCTTCTTTTCTCATTAGGCTTCAGTGAGATGGGATTATTAATGAAGAGTATTGCGAAGATGAACGAGGGATTGAAATTTTTTTATATAGCGACCTAAGTGATCCCATTGACTTGCAAAGCACACAAGAACAAAACTACCAGGTTCTTATTGCATAACTCATCAAAAGTTTTCAGACGATTTTAGTATTGTGCACCGAGCCCGAGAAATGGGGTCCATTATCTCCGATTGAAAAATCTTATTTCCGTCATGCTGCCCCGCCCGTCTCCGTTCCGCTACTCAAAGCTTTAGTAGATATGGTCAGAAAACGAATATAAATAGTGCAACTCCCATTCAAAAGCAATCGGGAACCATTTTTTGAGACCCGTAGAATGTAATGAAATATAACATGGTAGTCCTGGAGGAATTTTGGGGTATCATTGTTCGATCAAATACCCCGTCTAATGTTACCGTATCTCCGCGGAGTTAACAATCACATCACACGGCTTTAGTTCACGCATTTGTGCCAAAAGATGAACTTCCAAGTTGATTCTTGATTCTTTCAAGATTTTATCTGTAACTCTGTTTTTGCGCCTGATAAACTCGCTAGTCTCTAACCATGACAATCGATGCAAAAATTCCTGTGTGGCTCGACTGTGATCCCGGGCATGATGACACTGTGGCTCTGCTTTTGGCTGCTAACAATCCTCATATAAATCTGATTGGTGTCTCATCCACTTATGGTAATGCTTCTCTTGCAAACACTACTAGGAATGCTCTGTCGATTGTAACTACTCTCGGAATTGCAGAGACTGTTCCGGTGTACCAGGGTTCAGCGGCTCCTTTAGTAAAAGAACCACATTTTGCTCCTGAATATCATGGAGAAAATGGACTCGGTGGTATTGAGATTCCTAAACCGTCAATTGGTCCAAGAAATATAGATGGCAATGTGGACTCATTCCTTGATGCCTTGTTTGAGACCACAGAGAAGTACAGTGGCAAGCTTGCTCTTGTTGCCGTGGGGCCTTTGACCAATGTCGCTAAACTATTTATGAAATATCCAGAAGCTATACATAATATCAAAGTGTTGAGTATCATGGGTGGAGGTATCGATATTGGTAATACTGGCGACGGTGCTGAATTCAACATTTGGTGTGATCCCAAAGCTGCTGAGAAAGTATTAGCAGACCCTGTTGTGGCCAACAAGACGATTTTATGCCCATTGAATGTGACCCACACTGTTATCTGTGATCAAGAAATCCAGACGAAGATTTTAAAAAAGCCTCACACAACGAAAATAAGACAATTGATACACGATTTGATGACTTTTTTTGCTGATTCATATATGAAAGCAGAATCATTCCTCAATGGTCCACCAGTTCACGACCCTGTTGCCGTTTTCGCGTTACTAGAAGAATACGGTATTCATAATGTTGGTATGGATTACAAGCGCTTGAAATTGCACTGCATTCAAAGTGGTTCAAAGGAAGGCAGATTGGATTATGAGGCAACCAAAACGAATGGCGTGAAGGTATTATTTGGGATTGACACTTCCCTATTTTGGGTTACTTTACTTGAATCATTGGACGCTATTGATGCCAAAACTGCTTAGACAAATTTATAGATGCCGTTAGTCTTGCCTTGCTGTTAGGCTTATTCTTCTGATCAGATCAAATTATGGTAATCAATAGTATTTAATGATTAGTTCCATCTTTATGTGTACAGTGGATTCTCTTGAAAGCATCATCGAGTAAAGCCTTCAATTTGATTGTATCATAAATTATTCAAAAACTGCTTCCTCATCATCTCAAAATAAGTCCATTGTAGGTGTTGCGCATACGACAGCAGCTTCTTCTCGTAAAAACAGCCGATACGGGATGATTCACACGTTTGCCATAAGGCGATTTGACATATTCAACCTGTATCTAGAGCCCAGAAACTACTTTGTGACATCTGACTCGAGTATTGTATGCACACCTTTTTCGAAAGTATATCTGCATAACAAGACCTGAAAATAAGAGAGGCAACTTTTCATTGCCAATAGTGAATTGGTGGTGCGTTTTAAATTTCGAAAGCAGCACATGTATGTCGATCAATTGAGTCGAAACGTGCTAAACTTGACCCATTGAGCTCTCAGAAGTTTTCAAGCTTCAGTCCAGATAATTTATTATTAAACTCGCCGCATAATTGGTCAGCCAAGAGAACCTCTCATCGTCTTGAAGCAAACTTTCTTCCGACGCTTTACGATTCTCTCGAGTGCTTTGGGCTCTAGTAGCTTCATTATATTTTGTGTCAAATTTATCCCCGGTCATTTTGCAATAATATTAGAGCACAGGAAAACAGTGAGTAATATTCGCTGAACGAGTAAGCTGACACCTACGAGCACTGTACATGCCTCAACTGTAACAAGAAGCGAAGATGCCATCTAGATGGAAATGATAAGAACTTCACCAGTAGTACTATGTATTTATTCAGGTATACATACATGAATTTTGTATGTGCGTCGTGGAAAAACCATAAACGTGGCCGGGGGCCCTCAGCATCTCTTACTAAAGGGGAAGTGTATAACAGTAGTAAATGCATCTCATTTTGCCCAATTAGTGACTCCCTCCGAGAGAAATCAGCAGCGCTTGTCATTTTTGGGCTTTTTGAGCTACTTTAGTGAGATTATAAAAGTGCCCCGTTGTCCCCTAATGTACTTGATTCTCTCTCGATGGTCAACTATCTTTTGACTGCAAAATGAAGTTTACTTCTGTTCTAGCTACACTAACCGCTTTCTCTTCCGCTTCAGCAAAGAACATTCTTTTAACCAACGATGACGGATGGGCCTCTACTGGTATCAGAGCTGTCTACGATGCTGTGACAAGCGCAGGGCACACAGTTTACATGATGGCTCCAATTGAACAAAGATCAGGGTACGGTGGTACTTTTATGGTTCCATACACCAATTACACTCTACACGATGATCAATTCCACTACATTCTTGAAGGTGCTCCAGTTTGGGGATGTGAGTCTGACGATGACCATATTTGCTACTTCAACGCTACTCCTGCTGCTTGTGTTGGTATGGCTTTTGACTACTGGTTACCAAACTACTTTGCCAACGCCTCAATTGATCTAGTCCTAAGTGGTGTTAATGAAGGTACCAATCCAGATTTTTACTACACTCTTTCAGGTACTATTGGTGCCACTTACAACTCTGTTTACAGAGGATACTCTGCGGTTGCCCTGTCCGGTTCAAACTCCAACAATTCCTTCTACCAAGATACTCTAGACTCTGACGATGTCTGGACCATCTACGCCAACAAAACTGCACAGCTCGTTGAAGCTCTTTTTGCTGGTCAAGGTGATAATGACAGAGTTCTACCACTTGGTGTTGGTTTGAATGTCAATTATCCAAAAGTTGGCTCTGACTCTGACTCTGGATGCACTGATCCTCAATTCACCTTCTCTAGATTGACAGGCCAACAAGTCACTGTCAGTGCCATCAAGTACAATGACACTACCGGGGTCTTCTCTTCCACCTCAAAGTCTGCTGGTGCGGGTGGTATTGTCTACCACGGCGATGGCTCTTTACCATCTGAAGATCTCGTCTTGAACGAAGGTACTTGTTTGACCTCAATTTCTGCGTTTTCTGTTGACTATACTGCCAACCAGGAGCTCGGTGAGCAAGTCCAAGGAATTCTTGGTGACAGTTTCCTTTCTCCATTTGCCTAGTTTATTGATAAATGATCAAATACTCCTTTTTAATTCTCTCCGAGATAAGGTTCGGCGTTCGAACAAAAGCACTATTTCTTTCTTGCTTACATGTTCACTCAAGTTCTTTTTTTTTATGATAATCAAATTATGGAAGAGAACTTACGATTTTTAGACTATCAAATATATGAAAAAGTTCTTGCACTTACACAACAATTTGATATCTTGAAGTTGACGTACTAAAACCATTTACATATTTCAATACAAAGCTGCAAGTTGAATGCGCAAAATCATATCAGAAAACATCCGGACATTAGAGTTTTTTCAGATTCGAGATGAAAAAGCCACAGCTTGTGATTATACTCACGTTCTCAGGTTGCACACAATTCCTCCTCCTCATCTTTTGAGAATAAAACCATAATTTTTCATAAGGACAGCTTCCCATAGGCATAATGGGGGACGACAAGCACCACGCTGAATTTTCAAGTTTCACAAGCACATCGAGAGAGGAAGTTCTTCAACAAGTTTTGGATTCATACTCTGCTCTCGTTGATGGACAAACAAACTGGGTTTGTAACCTTTCCAACGCTTCGTCATTGATATGGCATGCATATCACTCAATGCCTCTGAACATAAACTGGGCTGGGTTTTATGTGCTTGACCCCAAAGATCCAACACAGCTAATATTGGGGCCATTTCAAGGGAAAGTTGCCTGTCAAGAGATCAAGATCGGTAAAGGTGTCTGCGGTGTTGCAGCCGAAAAACAAGTTACTCAGGTTGTTCCTGATGTGAATAAGTTCCCTGGCCATATAGCATGTGATGGGGAGACCAAGAGCGAGATTGTGGTGCCGATTGTTCACAAAGGTCAGATCAAAGCCGTGATAGATATCGACTGTTTGGAGTATGAGGGCTTTAGTGCAATTGACAAGAAGTACTTGGAAATCCTAGCCGCTCTCATAGCTGAATCAAACGAATGGCAGTAAGCTTCTCACTATACTTGTCACTGGAAATTTACACGTAGATGAAGTTGTGATTAGTAATAGGCACGCTGTATATTGGCAGATATGTTTCCGCATTTCTTGTTACTTTTATGGTCAATAATCATCATTTATAGCTTCAGTAATATTATGAAGGGACAATATGAGCTGCTCTACTTCTCAAAGTGATGCTCTTATCACGGTGATTGTAGGGCACTTTTGACCGAGTATAGATCGGTTGTTTGTGTGCATGATTCGGCGATGCTTTGTGATATGCTGGTGATGAGAATATTTTACTACTTTGGTCAACTACTGAGCAATATCTTGAACTAACGATTCTTCTAAAAATGGCCAATGGTCGATGGTATACTTTTGCACGTACCAGTGCCGTGCTACAGGCAGGGAAATTGTGCCGCTAAACCTCCATTTGTCGTTGAGCGTCTACCGTGAGTGATGATGGGTTGTTAAGAGCTTGATATCGATTCCACTACCAGCATCCCAGTGCAGATCTATTTGTTGGAAAATGCTACTAAAGGTGCCTGTCTTTGGCTCGAGATGATTTCCTGATTGAAAATATTCTTGCCTTCTCATCCCCTTGATATGTTAGACCTATCATGGTCACCGTGACCAATATGAGAATTTTGATGGCTACTATTTATTTACACGTATTCCAGGTGTTAATTTTACTCTGCATTAACTATGAATGGATAGTATAGCTTCAGATTGGCAAATTCTCAATGCCTGAATTACTGGACTACTCAACATATAGCACGATATTTGCTATATATACCAGAAGTGAAGAATATCAGTTACTCTCGAGCCAAACTTCAAGAGGATTCGAGTTCGAGAAACACTGGACCTCTATTGTTCCAGTAGTGAAGCAAGGTGAGAACAAGGAAACAAGCAAAGTATGCTCTTTTGAGTATACGGTTGACCCTGATTCGGCAGCCTCTGACATGCTCAAAAACTATTGGTCTGATCTTGGTGGCTTGATATTCAGGGAGTATCAGAAACCAGGGGAGACTCAAATTCGTGGTATTATTACTTCCAATTTAAACACTGATATGGATGAAGAATTGCACAACTACTACTATAATTTGATTCTCGACTCTTGCAGATTGAGAGCTAGTGAAGAGCCAGCTGATTTTGATAAAGATTACAAAGTTTCAGAATATATTGCTGACATTTATCAAGAAGAAATGAAAAACTATCATTTTTTAGATAAGTGGGAACAAGGTGGTAAAGAATTCTTTACCTCAAGAGTCTCTTATTTCACCAAGAGAAACGTTAAAATTGAAGCTGTCCTACCTGCCTTCCCATGTAAATCATCCAACACCGAGAAAGTTTTCGGTGTTTCCCCGGACAGAGGTGAAGAAATGGCATTGAAGAAATTGATGAAATTTTGTAGAGATGTCAGAAGAGTTTATGAGCCTGGCATGAAGGTCTATATTGTTAGTGATGGTCATGTTTTCAGTGATTGCATTGGAGTTGATGATGATGTTGTTGACGATTATACGATGGCTTTGAGAGATCTATATGCCAATATTGTTGCCAATGAAGAGCCCGAGCCTGATCAAGTTATTGAACATGAGGATTTGATTGGATTTGTCTCTTTGAAAGATTTATTTTTCAGGCAAAAGGGGGGTGTGCAGTTAAATCTTGTCAAGAATATTGAATTGCCACATTTTACTGGAACTAAGATATGTGAAGAAGCTGAATTTTGTCGTAAACTGTTAATGGCTGGATGTGATACAGACGCAGGACAATTGAGGAAGGATATTGAACAACCTGATCACTCGAGATTGTTTCTTTATAGAGGTTTTTCAAAATTCATGCGTGAAGATTTGAGTTTGAATGAATATTGTCAAACACTCTCAAACAAACAGTTCAAAAAAACTGTTTCAAGAGTGGCTTTTGAGATGATCAAGAGAAATGATGCCTACTCCAATCTTGTCGAGCTGCTATTCCCGTTCCATTTGCGTCTTTCCATTCATGCTCATGACAACTCAGGTCCCAAATTCGGTGTTAGATTACTAGCTCCTGATAAATGCAGAATAATAGAAGGATTGGATTCCTCAGATGAACCAAGTTTTGCTGATTTATTGCATATTCCAACTCCTTGGCACAATGTCATTGTAGAGATCGAAGGGCATGGATTGGTGTACATGGCCAAGGCTAAAGTGGTCAAAGATGCTATTAATTCCGGTCTTTATAATGGGGAGTGGAGGAAGGGCAACTTGGCAAAGGGTCAAGGTGGATACTTTCATTTGACTAAAGTTTTGTGAATTTTGGCCTGTCCTCATCTTTGTATATAGTTTGGTCCATCTGTTTCTCGGTCGCTCTTCAATACAAACATTGTCTCTTATATGCCTGCTCGCTTGTTAGAAATACATAAAACTATACATTACATTGCAAAATTAAAACTTTTTCTTTTTCGGTTATGAACACTCTATTGCTTGTGATGAGCTGGTCTGCTCATAGAGCACCAAGATAATCTTCTTTTATACTACCAATGGCGTAAATGGCATTCACATCGGCTCTTGTCCCCACTATTTTCAGTCTCACTCTGCTGCCCTTCTCTATGATCTGGTCATCCGACTGATACGTCGGTGGGTTGGCTGCTGGATTGAAAGCCATATCAGGTGGAATCAAATGTGTCGAGACAAACACCGAGAGAGGTCCGACGTCGACAAAGAAACCCAGCTTGCTTACTTGAGAAACGATCCCATCAACCACTTCTCCCTTAAAAGGCTTCCACACCACAGCACGGTATTTAACTTCAAACTCTGCAGACCCGTCACCAGAGATAATCTTTCCTCTACCAATGTCAATAGACATGCAGTCTAGAACACACATTATATAGCCAAACTTACCGGTACAAGATCCTTCAACCTCGTTCAACAGTTTTGTACGCAGGAATTGCGTCATCTGGGGTCCGAAAAAGGACGGATGAAGTGTGATATTGAGCGCAAGATCCTTAAGAAAAAACATTGTGTAGGTGAATATGTGTGTGGGTTGTTATAAGGCTGATATTGGAGTTGAATTGGTTTTATAATTTGATGATGGTGATGATGTTAGAGAGAGAGAGTCAGGAACGCTAAAAGCTTGGAGTCAAAGGGGACAGAAAGCGACTGCGGGGACGAAAGGGATGGCTGTAGAGCAGAGGGCACGCGGAGCAGCACTTTCACCGGTGTCAATGTATTATTGTGCTAGATTTCGCTCTTTGATTGTGAATATTACTGTCGTCTTTTTCGACATGGTATTAATTTTCGGCATAAGTGCACACGCGCCATAAAAGACAGTGCTGCATTTATGCTCTTGGTTTTTAGTATGGTGAAAATTTCAGATCGAGACATATGTAACTCAATAATTTGATTATATAGCAGTAGACTTTGTTGATTGGTGAAAATCTCTGGAGGAATTGAAAAGAGTCATGTCGCAAAGATTGGGAAGAGTATGTTGTGACTAATTCAACTAGGGTACAAGCACATACTAACAGATTTAGAGCGCTCTTGGTGTCGCAAGACTATGGCACCACGTTGATGTCGCACAAGATACCAGAACTCTCGGTCGTTTAGCCACAAACATCGCTATAACGCTCATGGGGAAGCACAAACCTATATATGATGCCAGTCTGGATCAAGGGGACTATGTCGTGGTAACTAACTGCGCCAAACTCAAAGTCACGGGGAACAAACTTCAGGACAAGCAGTACTGGAGACATTCTACAAGACCGGGTCGTTTACAATTGACATCGATGAGCCAGTTGGCTGCTGACAAAGGTTACGGAGAGATCTTGAAGAAGGCTGTGAGTGGGATGCTACCAAAGAACAGCTTTAGAAAGCAGAGATTAGAAAGGCTGAAGGTGTTTGACGGGACAGAGCATCCATACAAGGATAACATTGTTGCATTCCATGACGAACAACCAATCGTGGTACAAAAGTTGAAAGAGCTGAAACAAAAGTAATCCAGCTCAAATTGATTAAGCTCTGCCGCTCTTGTATATTATTTATTTCATAGCTGTGATGAGGGCTATAGTGTTGTCTGTGTATATAGATAGGAAGCTGAAAACCGAAATATAATGACTTGAAAGCACACTACGAATGAGACTTCATAAAAATTACTTTCCTTTATATTAAATTATGTTTCCAGATTACAGAAAGTCAATTTATCTGATTTTTAATCTTTTTATATGATACAAGCAGAGCTATACACTCTTTTTTTTAGATTTGATTAAATCATCTTTCCACCTCCCACAGAACAGTCAAACAAAACACTCAACATTAACTAACAAATAAAAATGCACTCAAGATAGAGTGAACTAAAAGGCAACAGAACGGTCAGTATACAAACGTGGAGCAATATTCATGGCCATCAACTCTTGGAATAACAACTTAGCAGCATATGGAATATGGATTTGATAAATATCAATCTTATTCTTACATCCACGACACTCAAATTGGTTATGCTTCAATTTAGCAATAACAGACATCAACCCGCAACTGCCACAGATATGCACTCTGAAAGCATCTGAAGCTTCCATCAATCTCTCCTTCATGAACGAGGCAGCACCATGAGCAATCATACAATCACGTTCCATTTCACCGAAACGTAAACCACCATCTCTCGAACGACCTTCAACTGGTTGTCTAGTCAAAATTTGCACAGGACCTCTGGCTCTGGCATGGATCTTATCGTCAACCATATGTCTTAAACGCTGGTAATAGGTAGGACCAAAGAAAACTTGGGCCATCATCTTCTTACCAGTGTGACCGTTATACATAACTTCAAACCCTCTAGATTGATATCCATTTTCACGTAATAATTTGGATATAGCATCAACGGTAACATCAGTGAATGGCGAAGCATCACCTTCCAGCCCTGAAAGTGCTGAGACCTTGGACAATAAACATTCAATCAAATGTGCAACAGTCATACGAGATGGAATAGCATGAGGATTGATGATCAAATCTGGAACAATACCCTCTGCACTGAATGGCATATCTTCACGTCTATAAGTGACACCAATGGTACCCTTTTGACCGTGACGAGATGCAAATTTATCCCCAATCTGCGGAACTTTAGTGGTTCTCATACGCACTTTGACGAACTTCAAACCTTCTTGATTCGTTGTAATCAAAACTTGATCAACAATACCATTTTCAGTGGATCTTAATGGCGTTGAGGCATCACGCTTGGTATGGAACACGGTACGTTGGCCCAATTCTTCAACATCTGCAGGAATTGGTGTCGTTTTACCAATAATTATATCTTCACCAGAAACTCTAACACCTGGCGCGATAAACCCATCATCGTCTAGTTTTTCATAAGTACCATGCTTCAATCTTAGAGTATTAGAACGTTCTGGTTTTTCAAAAGTTTCCACCACTGTCATCCCCACTCTTTTTTCTTGATCCATGTAAGATCTAAAGAACAATGATCTGAAAAGCCCTCTATCAATACTCGACTGATTCATAATCATGGAATCTTCTTGGTTATAACCTGAATAACATGCAATCGCCACGATGGCATTTTGACCAGCTGGTAATTCTCTAAATTTCAAAAATTCCATGGATCTTGTAGTAGCGAGTGGTTTCTGTGGATAGTATAAGATATTAGCCATAGTATCCATACGAACGTTATAATTCGTCAAGAACACACCCATTGCTTGTTTACCCATCGCAGATTGATATGTGTTACGTGGGGATTGATTATGATCAGGGAATGGAATAATAGAGGCAGCAACACCTAGAATCATGGATGGATGGATTTCACAATGAGTGAAAGTATGCGCAGATTTGTTGAATGCAGGTTTGATACGTTTGTTTGGATCATTGTTCTCTTCATCAAACGATTGTGGATCCAAATCTTCTGGAGACATTGCAATCATTATGGATTCTTCTTCTTCAGCATCAACGTATTCGACAATACCGTTATTCAGTAAATCATTCCATGAATAAATCTTTGGACGAGATTCTTCCTTCATTCGTTCTTCCTCGTCTTGTGCTTGTTCAAGTAATTCAGCTTCATATTCTTCTTGATAGTCAGCAGATAGCAAATCTTGAACATGATTCTTCTTCAATACCAGTTCTTTGGCACCAGTTTCATAATTATCCTCAACGACGAACAAAGGTCTGTACACTCTACCAGCATCTGTGAAAATCTTGAATTCTCTTTCACGGATATCCCTAATAATGGACACTTCTGGTTTAATTTCACCTCTTCTTCTCAAAGCTCTCATAGTATCAACCAATTTAGCTGGATCTCTATGGATCCCATGCCAGACACCGTTGACGAAAATCTTTGTAGCACTTGTATCTGTTTCTTTTCTTGGTTGATATTCCTCGAGAGGCTCCATACCCCATTCTTCCAAAAAGTACAGAATCGTATCAGAACTAGCACCCACAGAGATACAAGACATTAATGATAAATTCTTGACCAACCCGCACGCTTGACCTTCTGGGGTTTCCGCAGGGCAGACAAGACCCCAATGTGTGTTATGCAATTGACGCGGTTTTGCTAATTTACCATCACGACCGATTGGAGTATTAGTTCTTCTTAAATGCGATAATGTAGAGGAGTAAGTATAACGATTCAAAACTTGGGAAACACCCGCTCTTGAACTCATAGCTTTCTTTTGTTCACCCCAATTACCAGTAGCCAAAGAATACTTCAAACCTGATGTGATTGTTGTGGCCTTGACGGCTAATTTCAATAAGAAATCATCACTGGTTTCCACTGATCTTTGCATGTAACGATAAATATCTTTGGTTAATTTTTTGAACAGAATTCTGAAAAGATTAGCCATTAAAGGACCAGCCAAATCTAATCTCTTTTTACCAAAATGGTCACGATCATCTTGAGGTTTTCTTTCAAGAGCACATAGTAGTAAACGATTCACCATATATCCAAGGAAAAAAGCCTTTCTTGATTCGAAACCTTCTCTTTGGGTAATATGAGGTAAAAACTCTCTTTGTAAAATATCTTTAGCATATTGAATACGTTTTTCTCTTCTGATACCCAAGGCATTACCACGACGACCAATATAATCCAATGCAACTTCACGATCTTGAATGACAAACCCTTCTTCAACACAAGGTTTTAACATCTCAAACATTTGCCAATCGTTTTCATCATAACAGATATGTTCCAAAATATCACCATCTGGAACAATCCCCAAAGCTCTGAAAACAACCACAATTGGGATGTCTTGTTTAATATAAGGCAAAGTGGCTTTGATGGTTCTACCTGAGCCTCTATCATCACGACCGTATAGCTTGATCTGCATGGAACTGATTAATCTTGAGCCTTTCTCCAAAGCGGAACGGATTTCCGCAACATGAGATACTGGAGAAGGAGCTGATTTTTTAAAAACTTGAACAATATTTGCAGCTGAACGTTCCTGGGCAATCAAAACCTTTTCAGAACCATTGATAACAAAATAACCACCCATATCATATGGGCATTCTTTCAAAGAGTAAAATTCATCTTCGTTCAAATCTGTTAGTAGACAGTATTTTGATCTTAACATGATTGGTACTCTTCCGATGTACACTTTTTTATCTGGAGCCTCCTCTTTCACGTCTTTATCAGGTATCACTGTCCATTCTGTTTCATCGTCCCTTCTTCCATATGTTGTTTTATCCATTTCAACGAACAAAGGAGCAGCATAGGTCAAATTACGTAGTCTTGCCTCTTGAGGAAACATTTGTTGTGTGGTCCCATCTGGCTCTGTCATGGTAGGTCTTGAAAGGAAAATCTTCCCAAACACGATCTCGTACTTTTTATTGAGATCATCGTCCTTGGTGGTATGCTGAGCAGGCTGTTCCATCACCAATGTTGAGTCTTCCCACACCAATTCTTGGATCGATGTTTGAATAAACTCATCAAACGACTCTAGCTGCTGTGATACCAATCCCTTCTCGTTGAAAAAGGACGCAATGACAATCCAACAATCTTCAGATGTGATCTCATTGTCCGGTCCATCAACACCGTACACGTCATCGTCGTATTCGTCAGACATCTTTAGCTTCTTCTTCGCCACCAATTAAAACGTTAAATTTAGGCTGCAAATATGTACAGCAAGATGAAGCGACAGCACAGACGTCGAGAAAGTCTAGTTCGATGAGCAAATGGAAACCCTTAGTCCAAGAGGTCTTCGGTGTACAAAAGGTTTGTTCAAGACTGTTCGATTATGTTGATTTCGTTATTAATGTTTTGTTTTCTTCCACCGGAGATTATTTCGTTTTTCACTCCGGGAGGGTAACACTCGCGAAAGGATGTAAATTATTTCAAAAATCTATAATAATCAGCTAGCCCAGTTGAATAAAACCAGTACAACTCTTTGAATAGAGAGCATTACTTATAACCAGCAGCATGCCCAGGGTTGTATCGACAGTGGTAGATGCTGTAAAGGCCGGGTCAAGATCTCTTGCCACTATATCTAGCATGCCCCAGATTAAACCGGGCATTGAACAGAGATATCCAGTGACGACCAGACACTCTGAAAAATTGTTCAAATTGATTCACAACTCCATCACTAGAGGAGAACCACATTTCAAAGTTGGTGGCAGACAGCAGTACTTTCCTACAGCACGTGTGGTGCTTTTGCGCCCAAATGCCAAACATACACCGTATCAAGCCAAATTCATTGTTCCTAAGTCATTTAACAGATTGGATCTTAGGGACTATCTCTATCATGTTTATGGCCTAAGAGCGTTCAACATCACAACACAACTACAACACGCCAAGTACACGAGGGAGGGAAATGCCATTGCACGTTATAGAACTGGGCAGATCAAGAAGATGACGGTGGACATGACTGAGCCTTTTGTTTGGCCAGAGGAACCAAAGAATAAAGATGATTGGAACGTTGACTTCACCAATCAACTAGAAAAATACGCACAAGAAGGTCAACGTTTAGGGTCTGATGCCTTGAAACCAGGGACTGCTTTTGATGGTGTGCTGGGTCCATATAAGCACAAACCACAACCTTTTATCCCAAAGAAGCTGAAGAGTCAACTGCTTAATGAAAAGACCAAAGTCGATGCCAAATCAAAGAAACAGTATGATGTTGATTTGGTTAAAAAACATCTTGGCTTGTGAATATCGCATGTATATAACATAACAATTAGAAACTACATAAAATCCCCCATGATGACAGCATGTACTGTTCCACAAAACCCTGAAATTAATACCTAAAACCAATATCCAATATATGTAACTAATAAACTTGAAAATAAAAAAATGGAAACCCACTCTCCCTGAAAGAATAAAAATGAAGAAATAAATCTGTAATTCATTCCACTTTTGGCTTCTCCTCTTTAGACCCCCAGTACCATGTGCTAAACCAGCCAGTAGAGCGAGTTTTTGAAAGTTCTGGTTTAAGTGGTGTTGAAACTTCAGAAGAGGAGGGAACACCTTGATTGTAATGTTCAAAATCCTCTTTGGCCACAACGTCAAAATCACCGTCGTTGGAGCTTGTTTCAGAGACAGCGTTACCATTTGGATGTGTAGTCTGTGTGTACTGTGAGCTGGAAGAAGAGACCGCTCCCTTTGCTATCGGTAATGTGCCCACAACTCCCAAAAGACTCTCCATCAAACCTTTTGCACCGTTATTGGTACTAACGACACCATCTTTCTGGAAATTTTCAATAAAGGAATCAACCACGGACTTTTTCTGAGAATCAGCAGTTGTGGAAGATAAACCCCTTGCAAATCCCAGTCTTGTTTGCTTCAGGTCATATCCGAAGTAGGAGGCAATCACCGTAGTCAGCTCCACTGGGTTACAAGCGTTACGCATGATGGCATCAATCTCGTGCTCGTGATTGGCAATGAAGGGAGCAACGTATCCATGATAGACAAAATCGGCACCTTTTGTTTGAGGTAAAACAAGCCAGACAGAGACATACAATCTCGCCAAAGAGTAGAAGGGCACGTATTTCAGCACAAAGTACAGTTGATGTTCTGCAGCAGTGAGCAAGCCCACAACAAGCCAATACACAACCCATGGTTTCAAAGCAGAAACATCTGTGGTTTGGAGAGCCCTGTGAGTGGCCACTAGAGGGAACACGAAGGAAACAGTCAGGCTGTGGGGTCGGTGTTAGAGTCGTTGTCCGAATTGATACTGATACCGGTACAAGGTGGCAAAGATAACAGAAAAGACAGAGTTAAAACTGCTACTTACTTGAGCACGTTCAAGAGAAACCCAAACATCGTAATGAGCCAATGGTGAGATAGCAGTGCTGATGTTTGTGATATGGGTCGTCACGAGATTCAAGACTGGTGGTATACATGATGATGTTAATTTTAGTTTTTAGATAGCTTGACACAAACTTGTGCGGGACAAGTGCGCTTACCAATTGTATATCAGGGGTTGGCTAATGTGTTGATATTTCGTTTATCTGTATACTATTTATATAAGAACAATCATCTAAAGGCTTGTTCCTCGTCCATGTAGCACATCAAGTCATCCAGGATAGAAACGGTCTCCTCTGGGTTCGCTATCCACACAGTGCATCCGCTCAGACGAGCTTTGAAATCATTAGAGCCCACACTGGCAAACTGATCTCCAACGTGCAATGTTCTCCGTGATGAGATGCCACCAAAATGGCGCTGTAGTGATTCAACTCCAAGGTCCTTAGATGCAATGTCCACCCACACATCGCTTCCACCGTCAAAGGCACAAAATTGGATTCGGCTAGCTGAAGAAGAGGCACTTAATCTTCTTTGAGTAGAAAGAACAACTTCCTCCAATTGCTCACGACACAGTTTGACACCTTCATTGGGAACAAGGCCCACTGCTCTGTGCTTTCTGATAACTGTGGCCTGTAAATTCAGAGCTCTTTGTAAACCCTTCAACGTAGATTCGGCAAGATCAAGAACATTGAGGATATCTTTCTCGGCCCATTGTGCCATAGAGTCCAATAACCAACCTTTTGGATCAATCCATTGGAGGCCCTTCTTTGCCACGCTGTAACGGAACAGATAGTTCGACTCACCTCCCATCACGGTGAACTTTTCCTTCTGTTCATCGGACAATGTATCTGAACTTCCAATGGCATCAATCAGTCCTTGTAGCCTCTGGTAATACTTCTGACCAGACTCGTCATTGTATCCAGCAGCTGTCACCACACCAACAATGATGCCTCTTGAAAGCAAACTGATCATCCTAGAGACCACAGGAGCCTCTTGCTCAAGACATTTCCCATCCTCATAAAGCGTCACATCACCATCAAAGGTTACAAGTTCTAATGGGGTAGACGCTTGGGCCAAGGCTAAAACTTGTGCAGTATTCAAAATTAGTCTGATATCGTTGAAACTAGGACACACTAGTCGTCTGACACTGATAGATCTTCTTTCATCTTGGATATAGAAGGCCTTCTCTAATGGTAACTTGGTGAAAAATCTCGAAATAGATGGAACAAGTTCTTTCAAACGACCAAGCTCAGGTGTCCCATCATTCTGCATAAGTACTGATCAATATGTTAATGAATAATCCCAAACTGGTAAACTATCGTATACTCACTCTGATCCACAATCAACTTCTCAACATCAAAGAAGATCTCAGCATACCTTCTCCGGGCATCAGCAGTCGTTTTCACATCGTTGGCACTAGTTGCGCTTGATTGCACTGCGTGCAAAACAAAGGGCACCTAGGATGTATCGTGTTAGTATCATGACCATTGGGATAACGCAGTTTTTCCGGTAAGTTTACTCACAGCCAAAAGACCTTTGATCCATTCAATGAACTCATCACGACGGTGTGATTTCAAAGCGTCTAGAAGTGAAAATAGTTAGCATCAGCAATAAACTTTAATCTGTCAACACCATGGGGTCCTCACTCACACTCAACTCTATATCTGGTTTAGCTTGTTTGTTAGTATAAGCAGCTTAGTTATGACAGCGCTATTTACTCACCTTGATGACATTGTTTTCAACTGGAATCGTTCTTACTATGGTCCAAGAATCAAGAACCGAAAATAAGAGATCAGCTATGGATGATTGTGCTGCGTATTTATGTATTCCCGAGATTTGACTTGAAATTATTTATCACCGCGGCCTTGCGCAAGGATATCTCCAGCATGCCGATATTCATGGAGTAATCCGAGTTGGATAAACATCTTTAAATGACGCAAAGTGCGTCAAATTTAAGCTGTGGGATCTCCATACTGAGTGGCACGTCTTCTACTCGACTAGTTACGACTACTTTATTTGAAGCTACATTCGAAAGTCATTTTTTACTTAAAATAAACTAAAAGTGTATTATGATGTAGCAGTTTTTATACCATTTTACAAACCTTGTTGGGCTCTTCTTCTGTCACGTTCTTCAGAAATAGAGATACGGATACCCTTACCCTTAGGTAGGGAGATCCATGGCTTACCTTGTTCACCAATGATGAAAACATTTGATAAACGAGTAACAAAAGTGTTGTCCAAGGAATCCTTGATGTGAACTAAATCGAAACCACCTTCATGACGTTCACGGTGAGTGATGGTACCAATTCTACCCAAGTTACGACCACCAGTAACATAAACTAGTTTACCAGTGTCGAATTTGATGAAATCAGAAATCTTACCAGTAGCTAATTCAATCTTAACAGTGTCGTTGATTTTGATCAATGGATCTGGGTAACGAATGGTTCTACCGTCATGAGTAACAACGTATGGAATACCTTTCTTACCAACTTGCACTTTTTTAACTTTAGCTAATTTGTAAGCAGCTTCCTCATCAGTAATTCTGTGGACAGCAAATCTACCTTTAACATCATAGACTAGTCTAAAGTTTTCATTGGTGGCTTCCAAAGTGATAACATCCATAAAACCAGCTGGGAAAGTAGCATCGGTTCTGACTTTACCATCAACTTTAACATGACGTTGCATCAAAATGGCTTTAACTTCACGGCCGTTCAATGCATATTTAAGACGATTTCTTAAGAAAACAATCAATGGTAATGATTCTCTTAATTTATGTGGACCAGCGGATGGACGTGGAGCATAAACACCACTTAACTTGTCCAATAACCAGTGGGATGGGGCAGCCAAACGCTTCAAGTGTTTTTGTCTAGATTATTGTTAGTATTAAAGTCCACTTTTAGAAGGATTATGTTCGAAGGTTGAGCATTTAATAATCGCTTATTGTAAATTGATGAGTGTATGTTTGTTTCGTGATCTGTCATTGATTCTTCTTCTTATTCTAGAGTCTATCTTGTGGTGGATGCTAATTGGAGCACCCTTACGATTGACGTCTTCGATTGATCTCTTCAAAATAGTATTCATATCACAATTCCTGACCGCTCCTCTCGAGAAAGCGAGCCCCACAGTGGAGAGCTCAGACCCTATGACCTAATCCTCCATAAAACCTTCACTTACGGTCCTCTACCCATTTTCTCTTGATGTTGATACGACCTTTTCAAAAACTCAAACTCAAATGTAACGTTTACAACTTTTCAATAAATTTCAACGCTGGGTTCCTTAAGATTTTGCGTGGTGTGGCACTTACCGTACAACTTCTCATAGTAAAAATTCCACGGTGAGAGGGAAAACATCTCACCGCAGAGTGCGCATACCGGGGTTCTTTCGCTGTATTTTTTTCGCGACCAAGCGCCGACGTTTTTGTTTGTTGTTCGATGGAGATTCTGAAATGTCTGGATGTGCCGGGTACCAGGGCGGCTCTTCATTACACCTGGACATCATGGATGTAGGGCTCTTTAGTCACGAGACATTTTCACATCGCACGTGATACACTATTAGGGTTTATTTTTCAAATACTAATATTTGAATGTTACAAACTAGTCTCAACAGCTGAGAGGTTGGTACTTAGAGATATGAGCCAAGTGGGAGTATGTATCAATAAATATAAATCAATAAATAAATAGGTGAATGAATAAAATCCTGCGCTCAAAATCTCATTCCTCCAAACGTATCAGTACCATCTTCTTCCTTGGATTCATCTTTTTGAGATCTCTTCTTCCTAGCTTCTTCTGCCAGCTCTCCTCCAGATGCCACATTGATATAGTCAATGTCTAAACTGTATGGGCCAAACTGATTATCCAACAGCCCAATTCCGATAGACTTCACCCTTGTTCTATCCATTGGCGCCTGGTGTTGGATCACTCCCTTATTAGTCAGCACAAAGTCTTCAATGGGAATCATGACAGTTTCCCAATCCCCTGGCTTGTTCAAAAACAGCCGATGTTGATATAAATCGGTATACATTGCTGTGTGGGCCTGAATGTTGACAAAATATTTCCGATGATCACCCCTGACTCTCAGTATGACATGATGGTATGGTTCCCAATCCCAAAATGGAGCTGTACTAAGGGCCCCCACCTGTGGGTCCTTGGTCCGAAACATAGCATATCCACTGTACTGAACATCTGGCTTATTGGCAGGTGGATCAAGGTTCAAATTCCCATGGAAACGACCAATCCCTTCCTTGACGTCTAAATGTACAGTACTGTATCCCCCCAGTTCCTGGTCCGATCTTGTTATCAATTTCTCGAGTTCATTCGGTCTTCCAAACGAGACTAAAGTCTCTGATGATTTCAATGGTTGTGGTTTGACACCTTGAAGATCATTGTTAGTTGGTACTCATCCAATTGAAAAAAAAAATAGCGGAAAACGCACTAGAGCTAACTCTTGCAAGTAGATTCCTGAGCATATTGCAAGATGAATGGCTCAGTGGCTAAAGAGTTGAAAGCGAAACCTTCCGATGAATAAATTACCTGATGAAAGAGAAATGTGGAGTGTTTCCCCATAAAAAGATCTTATTTGTGCGCACTGCTGCGTAACCTTTCCCGATACAACATATTCACACCAAAACATCCAAAACAGGAAAGTATCCGCAAATAGGAGGACATATATGTCTGATTTGCTCTCAGTACAAATTTCACCTTTTCCCTGTCTGTGGAGAATTGCTCTGAAATTCTTGCGTAGAAAGTTTTGTTTGTTTAGATTTTACCTATCCTACTCTTCTACCAACAACTATATAGTTCAAAAACTCAACCCTATTCTTTGTTGGCTTTGACTAAACTTCAATTCCTCTATTGTTCAGTTTTTGTGTCAAAACATAAGTGTAAAAGCCTCATTGGACCCTCGCTACATAAACTACTGCAAGTGACTGGAATTATCATCACAAGCCCCTTTGACTTGAAGCTGGATACATCATGAGCCAAGAACAACAACAGCACTATAATCCTCCTCCACAGTTCACTCAGAACGTTGAGTATGGCCAAAACAACAGCAACAATAATACAGAGGACCCTGAAAAGCAAGGCTGGGACGATGACAAACCAGGTGTTCCCAACCCACAAGGTCAGACTTTTGATGAAGCATTTGAGATGAAGCCTCGGATAAATGACTGGCCTTTCACTGTGTTCTTCGTGTTGGTGTGTTGTGGATTCATAGCAGTGGCTGCTATCACACTAAGGGCCTACGCACAGACCTACTCGTCGCAAGGGTCTGGTATTTACACCAGCACGAGCACCTTTACTCTAAACACCAACACTGTCATTTTGTTTGTCTTTGCCGTGATCATTGCCCTTGTCATTGCCTGTGCCACGCTCTTGTTTGCCAGGTTGCATCCTAAAGGGTTCATTCAGACGTCAATTATTGTCAACATCATAATGGGGGTCGGGACTGCAATTGCATACTTTGTTATGCACTACTACTCAGCAGCGATTGTGTTCCTCGTGTTTACATGTATTTCTGCCTGGTGCTACTGGAGCATGCGCTCAAGGATTCCCTTTTCAGCAGAAGTACTAGTCACAGTCATTGAGGTTATGAAGGGGTACAAGTCCACGTTGGTTGTTTCTGCCCTTGGGGCCCTTGTTTCAGGTGTGTTTTCGCTTCTTTTCAGTGCTGTTGTCGTTGCCACATATATGAAGTATGATGCCAAGTCCAGTAACAGTGGCTGCTCTGTTTCTGGGGGAAGCTGTTCCCAGGCCAAGTTAATTGGTATCCTAGTATTCGTTTTCTTTGCTGGATACTACATTACAGAAGTTATCAGAAATGTTATACACGTCACAATATCCGGAGTGTATGGTACTTGGTACTATCTTTCAAGGGCTGATCAGGGCCAGCCAAGATGGCCTGCTTCTGGAGCTTTCAAGAGAGCAATGACCTACTCTTTTGGTTCGATCTGCTTTGGGTCGCTTTTGGTTACGTTTATCGACTTGCTAAGACAGGGAATCAATATTTTACGTCAGAACGTGAGCTCTGCTGGACAAACCTGTGCGCAGATTGGGTTTCTTATCTTGGACGTTGTAATGGGAATTGTGGAATGGTTGGCAAGATTTTTCAATCAATACTCATTCTCCTATGTTGCCCTATATGGTGATAACTACATCAAATCTGCGAAGGCGACCTGGTACCTTGTGAGACAGAAGGGGATGGATGCTCTCGTGAATCAGTGTCTGATTGGTACCGCTCTTGGATTTTTTGCTATGTTCAACGCATATGTGTGTGCATTGTTCGCCTTCCTCTATGTGAGATTAACCTCGCCAGACTATAACTCTGATGGAACTTTCTACGCTCCTTTAGTGGCTTTTACTTTTGTCATTGCCATGCAAATCTCAAATATCATCACTCAACCTTTGAACTCAGGAACATCTACGTTCTTTATCGCATTGGCTAAGGACCCTGAGATCTATCAGCAAAGTTATCCTGATAGATTCAATACCATTGCCCAGACATATCCAAATGTTTTCGATAAGTTGAGAACAAGATAAGTTTAATAATCATGAAAATATGTCTCTCGTTGTATATTATATGGTTTCTCATTATAAGGAGTAACAATTTATTTCTTAGCACTATTCTTTTGTGTGGCACATTCGATTTACAAAATTCAGTGTACTATAGATACTGTCTTCGGTAAAATACAGATTACAGATATTGAAATCACACACATGTACCTTTAGCGATACAACTTGATCTACTAATGTCCCTTGGGGTTAACTGTCATAATTATTATTCTGAAAATTCTAGCACTCGAAGTCACACGATGGAGCATTCTGACGTCCCCAGATAATACAAACTTTTCAACCAACTGATTTCAGAACCATACATTGTTCGTACTCTATCCTTGAAATCTTGGTGTAATATTCTTTCTTGAGTACCAGTTCACAAAATCCTTCAAACTTCTCGTGATTCTTCTATAATCCTTAGAAGTTAAAGCATTTCCAATTGTCACTAATAACTTGGTTCTTTCCTTATCAGAGACTGAGCCGGAAGGTAATGAGTCTAGAGAGACGCTCAACCAAGAAACTGCAGTAGTAGCATCTGGTGCCAATCTGATTGTTTTACACAAGACATCAGACGCATCCATGTGAGCATCTTGTGGGAATTTGAAGATCAGGCCATGCAAAACGTGCTTGATCAACAATCCACCGTTTTCACCGATGAATGATTGAACTGTAAGCTTGACTTCTTTTGGAACGTCGTCATAGATAGAGATTGGTGGGATATCAAATCCCCAAGAAACCAGATCGATCAAGAAATGTAAGGTGGCAATCAATGGTTCAAACTTTTCTATGTCCAATGCTAATAGTGCAACATCGAAAGTTGGCTTCAAGATATCAGATCCAATGAAATTAGTAACGAAAAACATGATAATATCGGACATCATTCTAAAAAAATCTTCAATCAAATCTGGAATCTCAATAGGTTTTACCTGTTTGAAAACTTGTAAAAATGTAGAGATCTGCTGATACGCAAAATTCCAAACTGAGGCTTTGGTTTCATCAGAGGAATATTCATCACCAAACTCTCTAATAACAACACCTGAAACCCATAAATAACAACCAAATCTGGTACTTTGGAACCCTTGAACCAAAACCATGGCAACAGATTGTAAGATTGGAGTTAAATAGATGTTATAGGTTTGTAAAATAGTCTTAGTGAATTTCATGCAACGTTCTGAAACTTTCATGGAATGACCATGTTTAGATAAAAGAGATTCCACTACTGGCCAAATTTCAATAATTAAAGATGCGATTGGGTCCACTGGGGCTTGAATATCTCTTGGCTTAATGATTTCAAAATGTATTCTAATGATTTCGATTTCCTCAGCAATGGATTTGTAAAGATCTTCGGAGCCTGGTTCTTCGGTATATTTGGTCAACTTATCTAGGATTGGTTTGATAAACATCATAATGATATTTGAAATTTGAGAGTATTCTTGCTTATCAATGATGTGGGCAATACCTTCAGTGATCTCATTCAATGAGGTGACATCAAGATTTGGTGATTGGAAAATGTTCATGTAAAAGTTGTATAGTTGTTCAATATAGCCGGACAATAACTTAGAACAATCTTGACAAAAATACATCAATGCGTGGGATGCTGCTGTTATGATATCTGCATTTGAAGCCTGGAATCCATTGATGATGTAGTTCAATTGTCTTTCCAAGAATTCTGGGTGTTTAGCTGTCCATTCAGTGTATCTACCAAGAACCAAAGTAGCAGCGTATCTGATTTTGGTATTTTCCGGCAGCTGAACCAAAAGCTCCATTATTTGTGGTAAAACTTTGTCCTCCTTTAAACTGACCTCCTTGGCAATGGCTCTCAAACTGAAAAGAGGAGCTTCAATCTCTTGCCACTTAACATTTTGAGAATGCAGGTTAGAAGTGATCTTTTCAAATGGAATCATTAATGCATTAGAGGCACCAATAACAGCGGTACAATCTTTCAAGACATCCCCCATATCATAACGGAAATCTTTGAACTTTTCCTCTTCTTCTTTATTACTGAAAAGCGGATCGGTCTCGGAACCATCAGGATAATGTAAATGATGGATCATGACATGAATTAATTGTGTGTAAATTGGGGTGAATTCTTTTCTTGCATCCTTATATCTATCCAAGACGATCATCTGCTTCAATGTGAACCAAAAGTAGAAGGTGTATTTAACAATGTCTAAATCTTCCTTGTATGCAGTACATTGTAGCAAAATTTCCACTAGAGTTTTATAAGTGGTTGGTTTTTTCGCCATCAACATATGCCAAGCTTCACCTGCCTCCACAAAGAGTCTAGTTAAAGATCCAAAAACATCAGGATCATCATTATGTTGCTCCAATAGAGGTTTCAATGAGATTATTTGTTCATATAATGCTAGGATCAAGATTTCGTTCTCGACGTCCCTTGTTTCTCTAACAATGGAACATAAACAGTCCACCGATTTCTCAAATGATTCCTCATCCGATAATGATGTGAAGATGACTTGTGTTAGTGGATCAACGGTCAGCAACTCCTCCACTGATATCTCTCTAATCCAAGAGTTCAAACAGTCCAAAATCAACGAGTTTGCCTGCCCATTCTGTTGGGAGTTTTGTGCATAGCTTGACAGCATAGAAAGCACATTAGATACATTGTGCTCAACCAGTTCACTGGTTCTCAATCTCAGCTCCTCATCTGTTAATGGAGTTCCCTTTGGATCCAGTGTCTCTTCTGGGAGAATCTTTAGAAATTCCAAGAGGGTGGGAATGTTTGCCTGAAGTTTTGAGTTCACCTCTTCAAGACAGTTCTTCCACGACAAGTATTGAATCGATAGCTTAGCTAATGCCACGCACAGTTGAGTTCTGATAGGTCTATTCACATTGCTGTACTGAATCAAAAACCCAATGAGAGAGTCCTTCAGTCCTGGCAATGCATCTTGTGGAATCTGATGCAAGTCGTACGTCATCTTGTTTCTGATTGTCTGCGCGGCAAACATCTTGAGTTCTAGTGGCAATTGGTCGTTGTCGGCGAGGATCTGATGGACTATATTCCATGCTTCTGATGTTTTCTGGAATTCCTCCAAATAGTGCAATGCTTGTGATTTGTCCTGGGAATTGGAGCTCATCAGGGCCAGCGCCTCCTGAATCTTTGTGATGACGTTATCTGCCATTTTACCCTGTTGTTCTTGCTTATGATAAGAGGTGGGCGGCTAGAAGTACTCAACGGTTTTCCGTTGTTGTTGATGTACATATGTAGTGAATTTTCTCGGTGTTGTTTCCTTCAGCGCTTACTGTATGAAAATGGATTGTGGTGTTCGGGTTGTTACAGCTCGCGACCTTATTCTATAGATTAGATTATCCGTTTTATAGATCTTTTTCGCGCCTCTGACCCGGCCTCCTGAGATTTGTGTATTTTGGACTATTTTTATGTCTACATAGTAATTTGGACTTTATCAACGTTGTCAGTTGACACTTGAATAGAGGTTTGATCGGAAATGAGTGGCAAGAGACAACAGAAACAGGTGAGTGGATGTCTTTTCCAGAATTTTCTTGTGAATTCTCACTAACAAACACCGCAGTTGATACCTCCAATCAATCTTATATTCAAATATCTTCAACAACAGTCAACAGTAACGATCTGGTTGTATGAGCAGGTGGAATTCAAGATTGAAGGAAAGATCAGAGTGAGTAAACAGCTTCTGTCCATCAGATGCATCTGAGCATTGGTATGAAATTGAGTTCATAGTATACTAACGAGTACGCTTTAGGGATTTGATGAGTTTATGAATGTGGTTGTCGATGAGGCATTCGAAGTCAGTAAAGACGGGACTAAGACAGATATTGGAAGAATACTGCTGAAGGGTGATAATATAACACTAATATCCAGTGTTGAGAGTTGAACTGGGATGTGTATATCAACAGAGGAAAAGAACTACTCATTCGGGCCCCATGTTGTAGCACAGACGTTATAGTAATCCAATGATTCTTGGCCTCAAAAGAATACTAGCAAATTGGATATCTGAACTCAAAGTTTGCAACTGATGTATTGCTCATCTCTCACAAAGGACCCTTTGAAAACATACCTCAGACCTTGCCTTTTGTCTGTAAAAGTACACAGTTCCACTCCAAAAAAAAGGAACAAACTAAAAACAACCCGGACTCTTAACAGCCTGTATATGCCCCGATGCATCTTCAATTCATTCTCACGTTTTGAATCAAAATGCTTGTACTATTCCTATCTCGTAAAATCGTGACAGATAAATTTCACTCCAAGACGCGTCCTAAAAAATTTCTGAAAAATAGCATCGGGAATAACAATTAACATTGTTTAATTATTGCTACATTTTGCTCCTCAACTCCCCGTATTTATTCACTGTTACCTTCTAATTCCCCTTCCATTATCTCTCAGTTTGACACAAAAATGATCCCAAAGCGCTTTCAGAGATATGTCCTCGTCATAACACTGGTGCTACTGGGACTTTTCTATCTGAACTCTGGAAATTTTGGTGATAATGAGCCTGTTATCGATACCACTACTGACATACCCACTACGAAAGCACCAGAAGCAGGCTCAGAAGCTCGTCCGCCAAACGGCGAGTCATCCAAGTCTACTATACAGCAAAAGGGGTATGAGTGGGTGTTTGAGCTTGTGAGCAGAAGTAAACCACCAGTACAGCCATTGACAGAATACGTGAATGGTGAAAAGGCAAAGGAGAAGTTTGCAACTGATGATGATTTCGTGTTCTCGAGAGAGTATCTGTCCAATTTGTTGATTATTGATGATATCACTTTGAGAAGGTTGAAAGAGACTCATGCCACATATATCGATGATTTGGAAAGAGATACTCATAAGAGCTTCCATAATGAGTTGGCAACCCCACAGGGAGAGGGGATTGTTTTCGTTGGTGGTATCAAGTTTTCGTGGCTTGCGCTTTTGGGGATTGAGCAGTTAAGATTGCTGGGATGTACGTTGCCAATTGAGGTGTTCATTGGAGATGAAAGTGAGTACGAGGAGGAATTCTGTGAAGTCATATTACCAAAGCTCAATGGTCGTTGTTCTTATTTGGTTGAAGAGGTTGGTGATGTGGAGATCAAGCTTGGATCCAAGATTTCTGGGTATCAGTACAAGAATTTGGCATTTTTGGTGTCCAAATTTGAGAAAATTTTATTCTTGGACGCTGATAACATCCCATTGAAAGATCCAACTCCCTTATTCTCTTCCACTGTCTTCAAGAAACACGGTTTGATTATCTGGCCAGACGCATGGGCAAGAACCACATCTCCTAAGTACTACGAAATCGCAGGCATTGAAATCACAGATGAGATTGCTAGAGGTCCATATAAGGGTAAAGATGCATCTGCCTCTAACATTGATTTAATCAGAGATGTCTCATTTCATGATCTACAAGGAACACTACCAAACCCATCAAGTGAAAGCGGCATGATTCTCGTTGATAAGTCTAAGCACGCAAAAACTTTATTGTTATCGCTCTATTACAACATTTATGGTCCGAAATTATACTATGCCCTATTTTCGCAAGGTTCAGCTGGTGAAGGGGATAAGGAAACATTTATTGCTGCCGCTTCTGTACTAAAGGCGCCTTATTATCAAGTATTGACACCATTCAGGTTCATCGGTTATCATTACGATGATAAGTTCAACTCAAAAGCTTTGGGGCAAGCTGATCCGATTGTTGATTACGATAATTTCTTGAAAGGTGCTCATCTTGATGAAATGAACAGGTTTGTTCCAGCCGATAATGCTAAAGAAACACCAATCCAATTCATGCACTTGAGTTATCCAAAACTAATCCCATTTGCCCTGTTGAATGATAATGAGATTATCAAGCCAGGCAATGAGCATATCAGAATGTACTTATCAAGTACGAGTGCAGCAGGGTATGATTTTGAATTGAGAATTTTCGAAATAGTTACAGCTGCATTGTGTAAAGATTACACTGGACCAAGTCCAATAAGTGAACGTTTGGTCGGTTTGAAACTGAAGGAATATTGGGGGCAAGATCCAACTACTTTTTGTCCTCAATTGATTGAGCATACTGTTTTCCTACAAGAGCATCCAGAGTAATAGTGAGGGCAAAATAAAGTTTTTTATTTCTTGTTCAATATTAAGTCATAATTTCCGTCTATTGTGAGATCAAAATCGTACCATTATAGTAGTTTCTTGAATTTATAAAGTGCATTAGTGAATCCTATGACTGCAAATGTTGGTTTGCTCAAAAATCCGTCAGGTCTTGCCCAATGATAACTTAGAATTAGATCACATAACAAGTTGTAATTTGGTGATTTGTAGTTTTTGATTGTGGATATCAAATTATAGCAAAACCATAATTTACATGAATAGATATAATACCAGTCTGAGGTGGAAAGTGAAGTGTCCTCTTTATCTTTCTCCAGTAGTAAATAATTGAATGAGTTGGGTAAAAAATCATGAGACAGCATGAACCCAAGGTTTTCATAGACTGTATATAGGGAGAACAAGACAAACGTAACAAATGAGTCCAGTTTCGCTAGATTATTGATCTTTCGTAACTTTTTGATGGAGTTGTATTTGGTTAGAAACTCCACGATGTATGGCAAAATCCCAAAAATACCCTGGGATATTCTGATATCAACGATGTATCCATATATGTTTCTTAGCGTGTTCATCACATATGTTTGTCTTTCACTCAATGGTTCTACTGGGATCTCCGTCATGGAGGTGATTTTTTGGGAGAAGAGCACTAGTTTAATTCTGAAATAAAGCTTCTTCAATATCACATTTAGCCTGGGGTACTGCTTAATTATTTCGGCTATGAACACAGAAGAATAAGAGATGAGCTCGAGCACTGTATCTCTGTGATCATTTATGAAAGAGTTTGTTTGAGAATAAATCCCTGGGCTAGAAAGTCTGGACAATAAGATCAGCAGTGAGTGTGTTGCCATTGATGCTTTGAAGTATGAACAAATGTACTTGTCTGGATCCGCCAAAGAATGATGGAAAGAATTCAAAAGGTTGGTATCAATAGAGCCCGGAAATAGCACGCCCAATTAAGAAGGAGAAACCGGGGATGGTTCAGATATAAGTTTCCAATCGCAGGTCAGTCCAGTCTGAATAAGTGTACCGAATTACCCTAAAATTGCAAGTATTCAATTTGTTCTCTCCTATCCTATTTATACAAAACTCATCTTGAGGTTCTGCCGAGGTATTCGACGGTTTGGCGGAGGATTTGTTTTGAGATTTCGCGTCGGACTTAAAATCTGAATATTTTAATATGTAGTAAATCGGATAACACATCAACCTGTTAATAGATAACATTTTTTTCTTTTTTTTTTTGTTAAGTTCATCTATTAAGTTTTTCTAAATACTAGTATCAATTATAAAATTCAATCCCTTCCTTCGTTCCATTGGTTGTCCACTTAAAAATTATTTTTTCATCTGTTTTTTTTTATTTTTTTTTGAAAAATAAAAAATTAGCTGACTCTTGCCTCCTGCCAGAATTGAACTAGCGACCTTTGCATTACAAGTGCAACGCTCTACCACTAAGCTAAGGGGGCTCGCTTAGTAATTTCAAAATTTTACTGTTTTCTATTGCCTGTAGCCGCTGGTACGAGCACATTTTATGGTTTGAGCCACATTTCATTCCACCTAAAAAAGAAGACACATTTTTGTATTCGGAAAAAAAACACACAATGGCTTATGATCAGACAGGGGAAAGAATGAGAGAGAGCTGGATTTGTTGGATTAGATGTTATAGTTTCATTAGGTAAATTTAATATGATCTTTGAATCTTGAGAAAGAAAACCACAAAGGTAGAGAACTACATCTTAAAAAATAAAAAGAGCTAATTATAAGTTGAAACCAGATAAACGCTTAATCCAGGTTCATGATTAATCCAGACTGATCTTGCTATTTTGAATCTTTCCATCAAAGGGAGAAAGCTTCTTCTGTTCCCAACATGGTAACTTCGAGCAATGAAAACATGCAAAGGAGAAATACTTAGTAAAACAACTATGCGAGGTCGAGGATGGTATCGCGCTAACAATCTTCACATCATATACATCCTCCCTCTGTACTTTTCATGAAGTTATCACTACAGTTCAGCCTTGACCAACGTACTGTATGATCAGTTTTCAGGGTTATATAAATGACGTGAGCACTATACGTACTCATCAGAAATGAGTACCCTTTACCCAGCAGTAAGATTTGGAGTCAAAGTGAGAGTGAGAATGAATCATGAGAAAGTATATTGGAGCATGGTAAATGAGATCACAGCGGCCACGTTATACTTTCTTGTGTTGTTCGACCCAACCCACTGTCAAGCATTCAGGTTTCAGGATTCAGGACTCAGCACCATTCATGCAGGGGGATAAGCACCTCGGACAAAATTGATGGGCAAAATTGATGGGTTGGCTCTACCCACTAACTATTAACCTAATTGATTTTGTTTCAGACGAAATTCGAAATGTACAGCCGATTTCAAAACAAAAACTATTGTGACTGAAAACATATTGCTGAGTTTTGTTCACATCTCTCTTTTTTTTGTGATTTTCTCTCTGCTATGTTGTCTCGTATGTTAAGGTCCTGCAGTAGCGGGTATTTTGCTGATTGATGTATATGCATGTCGGTCGTATATGTACGGTTTTAACGATTGTTTTCTCGAATTCATAATAGATCATGGAAAACAAATAAAACTGATCAGCATACCATATAACTACAGAGTATAGTGTAGAGAATGAAGTAGCACTGGTAGTACTGAATTCCGTTTTGAGACATTAGTGGGTGTTAATAGTTTATAGTGTATATAGGCTGAGTTTTAGTTCGTAGAAATCAAATATTGGACCACATCTACGTGTTCGCTTGAAGCAAAAAAACAAATATCAGTCTTCAAATTCTACAAAACCCAACTTCGATGTGATATTAACTCTTTATGGTAATTTTGAAAGCGTAGCGAGGACGTCCTTGATTTGACTTCAGAGTCTTTGGGGCCTGGGCGTTTTGTTTTTGAAATCCAATCGAGAAGCTTAACAGTCTCGAGAAGACTCATTTCGCATTGCTAGTAGTAGTTTTGACCTCTAACTTTCCAGTATCAAGTTTGGCCAATCTCGCACTCCCAGAATTGGTGTTATATTGACTCGGACAGATGCGGAAAGCTTTGATCTGCGATAATATGTTGCGATGGATGTTATGACGGTCTGCAACATCACGAAATACCGCGCAACTTCTGATGTCTGATATTGTCTTCTGATGGTAGTGGAGAAAGAGAGAGAGCGTGGTGGTGTCTCTTTAGTGCTATATTCAAGGGCAATTTCCAATGATAACCTTGACGACTAATCACAATTGACTGATTTGATTGAAATGTCAATATGCAAATCCTGCAGGTAAAAAATAAGAGCGTGGGAGTACGTCCCCTGTCAGATTATAGAGACAGTGCCCGCGTACTACAAACATGATATGAGATATGAGACGAACGAAAAATTCTGGGGTGCGAGTTACAACAATTGAGTATGTAATATACTGTACTGCTTACTGGGTTTCTTTCTAAACATATAGCGTATAGTCAAGATACAGTGTAACCGGTGCTTGAAATATCCACCGTTGCATGAATAAGCTTCTTTTCGGTGATCGGTGGTGCAATCAGTGACCGATCTCTTCACGGTTCGCTTCATGTTCATGTTTCACTCCACAAAGAGATTGATCTACATGTTGAGTGTTTCCTTGAGGCAATTTACCAGTAGCAGTATGTACAACGACCAAACATCAGGATTCCGAGGGTGTTACAAATATGCTTAAATGCAATGATTTTTTCTCTTCGCGTAGATATGTAGTTCTGGTGCCAAGTTACTCGTTACTCGGCTAACCAAAACGAAGCAAAGTTTACAGAGATTCCATAGAAGCTGTTATCTGTTGCTCTTGTCTATTACTAGTCATGTATTACTGCCGCTTGATATGTTTATAGCACCTGAGGCAGGACGAAGGGTTGTGCGAGCATATATATATCATTTGTCGGAAAAGGGCGGAAAACACGGTTCTCCACCAAGAAAGATGCTGTTAGCTCTCGAATAGAACGTAAATTGGCAATGGTTGTAATTGTCCCGCTGTTGAACTACACCGCTCCTTTTGGTACTGACTTATAAGCCCTCTCAAAACCCAAAATCCATTCCAGAGCGGTTCGCAGCGTATATCCGTTTTCTTCCATATAGCTTCTGTGCGTGAGAATGCATAGACCACCAGCTGCGGGATCAAGCACGCACACTACGCTCCAACTTTCAGTCTGGACTCTGCGGTTTCCACTCATCAAATAAATCAGTGAAATAAATAAAACTTACTACCATTGCTCACACTGCTGATTTTCTCTTTCTACTGCTGCTCCTTTAACTGGAGGCCTCACATACGTAAATAATTGACAATTGACCGCGCTAGTCAACTGTCTAATTATTTATACCACGAACTCCAGGCCCGGTCCCTCACGGATATCAGTGCTCAGTGCTATCACTATGGGCTCAAATTACCAACTTCACAACATGATGTCTGGAGCTGACCCCAGCCTTTTGGGACAGTATCGCCATTCTTCCATGGAATGGAAGCGTCCTTGTTTGAATCACACGACCGCGCTGCACTACAACACACCGGTGCCTCCCCATTCACAACCACCAATTGATAGTCGTCACCAATCATATGGGCAAAACACCCACATCATTCAGGCCCCTGTATGGAACGAATACAACACTTTTGTCAGTAACATTACACCGCATACAAAAGAAACCTTTTTGGCTGGTCTCTTCTCTCAGCCTGAGCTCACAGAATCCACGACGGAATCCCCGTCCTCAACACAGTCCCTCTCTGCGAGAACATCTGTGGATAATCTCAACAACAACTTTGCTGAACCAATTCCAAATGGATACTATAATCCTATAGGTCATGATATTATCAACACGTTCAACGGGGGGCTCGGGCAAACTTCGACTGCTTCTACCGGTTTCCCCATGCTGAGCACAGACTTGCAAGACAGTAAACTCAGCATGGAACTTGCCAATATTCCTGCTTCAAACGCAGATAACAGTGAAGTGGAGAGTTTCACAGGACTCAAACTAGACCCCCAAGCTATGCTTCAATATCATCACTCAAATCAACACGCAGTCTCGCACTCCTCAAGGCCTCCTGAAGATCAAGAATCTGCTCAAGTCCGTTTTATTTGCAATATTAGAAGGGAGTCCAGATGGGTTCCAATCTCCCCTGTGAATGAGATTCGCCGAAGACTAGTCAAAGAAGCCAACACTAAGAATAAAGTGGCCGAGTTTGATATTGATGAAACGTTGAATTTGTTTCAAACGAAGCATGTCATGAAGAAATTGAATATATTGAATCTGTTACATCAAGCCAACAAATCATCAACATCATCATCGACACCCGCCATCGATTATGAAGAATTGAAGATTCCAAAACTATACGTCAAGGACCGTTGCGGACAGAACAATGATGAGCCCTCATTACAGCTGATGATTCATACCTCATATGGTGTTGACGAAATCTATCAAGACGATTGTCTCTTAAAAAAATTTCGTCATTTCAAATTGATGCAAAATCTACTGGCCAGAGATGAGAGCTCATATTGTGAAGAGTATGCAAAGAACGAAAAACCGAAAAGACCTTTGAATACTTGGTTCATTTACAGAACTTGCATGACCAGAGCTGCTGCTATTTTGAAACTGGTTGAGGTTATACCAACAGATGATTTCACACAGTTAGAACAGCTTGAGCAAGACCTGAAAACTGATTCCAAATCCCATCCTGAAATAAAACTCAATCCGGATGCTAGAATAGAAAACAATGTCGTTTCCGGAGTTATATCTTTATTGTGGGCTACTGAAAATGAAGATATTAAATTAATATTCAAAGATTTTGCAGATACAGAGGAGAAGGACTTACATTCAAAAGTTTTTCCCGGATATAAATATGATCCACAGAGACCAGGAAAGTTGAATTCACGTAAGAGGTTACATGGTCTTTAAATCATAGTTCCATTTCTTCTATCTGTTGCTCTACCGTACTATGTTGTTTGATTATACTATTTTGTTGTTTCTAATTGTTTTCATGTTCTTTTGGTGATTGTTCAATTGTTGGTTTTGGGTATTCATAAGGTGTTGGTTTAGTTAGTCTATCGTTTTTCCAGTAAACGGCAGAGTATGTTAGGTGTTGGACCTTCGAACAAGTTCTGCCACTGAGAGGTTACCAAACTCTACCGTTTACTGGAATTTATAGGAAAAAAGGTCAAAAAACACACACATTATAAATCTATTTGTATCAGAAGTTGTAGTTTCAATTAGTGGCTCCCTCGGAGGAGCTTTAAAGTTGTCGCTAAAGTTGTCGAATAACAATCGACAACGAATCGCTACTAGCTACTTCAACATATATTTAATAACTCCCCAATGAACATTCTAGACTCATTCGAGCTTACTATCAACTCTAATTAGGAGCCAAACAATCTGAATCCAGATTTATAACTTTAAGTGCTCACATAAGCATTATATATGCCTCCAGTAGCATTCAACTGATAACACTAATGTGCATGCAAAATAGCGTACGTGCATCTGATCAAATCAACCTGCTGAAATCGATGCCTGCAAGGCATAAATTAGCATCAAACAAGAAAATACGCCTACCGCATAGAGAGCTTTTAAGCTTTATTTAAGAGAGCCCCTTATCCCCTTATTCTCCTGACTAAACTCTGAAAAGTAAAGGTCTGGAGCCCTGAAAAATTGGTCGCGAAATTCGCGAAACTACTTTCCTGATGTTTGGATGTATGCTTTCGGGTAGAAAAATTGTTCTTTCGATTTTTCAGCATTGGAATTTTTTCAATGTGTCTGAAGGTTCAACAATAGTTGATTTTGCCTCGATAGCTGAGTGTGGTATCCGTTGATTGTAATTTGTCCCTTAGAAGAGTGTTGGCCTTGTACATATATAAAAGAGTGCTCTTTCCTCAATTTTCATCGGATAAACTTCACAAGAATTGTACATCAAACAAAACAGTTGAAAAATTTCCAATCGTCCATCAGCATCCAATAATGAACAGTCTTCTCCAAGTACAGAGAGGTGCTTCAAGATCCCTTCTACATCAGTCGTCTAGAGCTTTATTTTCCACATCACAGCATGCCAGAAACAGTGAAGGGGTAAAAACCATTTTAGAAGAGGTGGCATCAAAGTCTGCTCCATTGGTTGCACTTCACAAGAGATTGAATTTACCAGAGTCTTTTCAGTACAGTCTTTTGGCAAGATGTCTGAATTGCCGCTCTTCCAAGAACTCATATCAGGATAACTACAGTCTAAACATACTGGGGAAGAACTTTTTAAGTTACTACACCACTGAGCATTTATTAGCACAATATCCAAGACTACCATTACCAGTTTTGAATAGTGCTGTGGCATCATATATATCTTCAGAGTCTTTATTCAATGTGGGTAAATTCAGTTGGGGTATTGAAGTTGATAGCAGTACTAGTTTAAGCAAGATCTTGAATGAAGAGTCCAAGGAATATAGTCTCGGTAAATTAAGATTCACACCCTTCGAAGAGTCCAAAGAAAGAGGTGTCACTAAGTTGAATGGTAACAAGAATGAGTTAAGTCCTGTCGCTGCTTATGCGCTAGGTGTAAAATCCGTTATCGGTGCTTATTACCAATCCACCAAATCAGAAGATGCAACGAAGAAGTTCATTTACGATCACATACTTTCCAGAAAACTAGATATTTCCAAGATGTTTGAGTTTGAGCAGCCAACCAGGGAGTTGTCAAGACTATGTAAAAGAGAAGGATTAGAGACACCAATTGCAAGACTCCTTGCTGAGAATGGTAGATCTTCAAACTCGCCAATTTTCGTTGTTGGTGTCTTTAGCGGAGAGAATAAACTGGGTGAAAGTTTTGGTGCATCTTTGAAAGAGGCAAAGATCAGAGCTTCTGTCAATGCTTTGAAAAATTGGTACTTGTACAAGCCGTTGGAAGTTAGTGTGCCGAGTGCGAAGGATTATAAACCAAATATCATCGATCATGGTATTGTAATTGTTTGAGGGACATCATCACCGAAGAGAATGGGATTCACAATCTTGTAAATATGAATTCAAGGATGTCTGCAAGTGTATGAAATCGAAACATCCAATAGAAATGAAATAGGTACAGCTACAGCGTAGAACTTCATAAGGAATATGTGCATAAGTAATTGTATGTCTTAGATTCCATCATTTCAAACAAAGTGAAAACCCATATAGTTGTTAAAATACCTCACCCATCCAGAATTCCATAAAATCAGTCATATAAAAAGAAAAAGTAAATAAAAAGGTGTCATTGAAAAGAAACATAATGATTGATTTATTTCTCATTGTTTTTCATTTGATGTGGACTGGGATTCTTCATCTTCTTCCAATTTGATTCTTTGCGAACGATTCTTAATGGCTATGGCGAAAACTAAAATAATAAAGTTCCCAGCGATAAAACAAACAGCATAAACGTCTGAAGCTAGTTTGTTGAAAAAGTCCTTGTAATCAATACCAGAAACACCTTGGTACAAGTTGCTGGTCCAGTCTTTGAGAGAAATGGAGTCATCTGAAGCAGGAGCGGCGGTTTTTCCACCTTCATAAGAAGCAGCAACAACAGATTCTTCTTGAATAGTTGTTCCTTCCTTGGATCTGTGGTGAGATTTCTTCTCAGAATGTTCTTCTGTCAAACCAAAAGAGGAGGCAATCTTACTATAAGTGTGTTTGTAAAAATGTTCAATGGAGGAGATCCAATCTTCATGATCCTTGCCATGTTTCTTAGCGCCAGAGCATTTTGGTTTGCCCAAGCGGGTTGGTCTTGGAGACTTGTGTGGGGTTTTTATCTTTTGTTCTAGTTCACCCTCTGGACCAACAGCTTTTGGATCCACATTGTGAGGATTGAACCCAGCTTTCTCGGAGATCGCCTTGATAGCAGACCCCCAGTTGTCACCAATCTCCATGTTTTCGTAGACTTTGACATCTTTTTCACCGTCTTCCATGACATGAACAACCTTAACATTCTGGTATTGTTGTTAGTAATTGCTCCTCAAAAAGGGGAAATCAATGGCAAAATGACCAAATCAGAGCGTTAAACACGGTACCGGTACTTACAGCCTTGATAGGAGCAGCGCTTACAGCAGCGGCAACAGTAAGAGCGTAAAAAAACTTCATTGTAATGCTTCTCTATAGCGTTTAGCAGTGTGATCTCGTTGTATTAAGTGTCATGCTTTCTGATTTGGTTCTGTTTTTTTAAAATTTCTACAAAAATCCAAAGGCGCAAGAACTCAAGGCTTATTTAGGCAGTTGCTCGGTATTTACTGAATTTGGTAAACGGGCATATATAAAGTGTATTCCGGGGTAGTGATAGTCTTCTATATGTACTACCGCTTCGAAGTTCTCAAATAACAATCGTATATTAGACCTTGGCTTTGTAGCCATGTGCTGTGTAGTCGTGTATGAAACTCGAAAATGGTTTCACGGTATGGAAAGAGCTGTCATTAGTAAAAGGTTGAATCAAAGAGATCATAACTTCAATCAGGTAAAAGGACATAATGATTATAAGGAGCAATAAATGGCCTATTTGTAAATAGATTTGCTGAAAGGTAAGCACCAAAGTTGATTCACATCTCCATTTCACCAGCAACTTCATCTTCATCCTCTATGTTCTCGTCTTCAACGTCATCCACATCATCGCTTAAAGAACTAACATCACTCAATTCCTCATCGCTATCATCATTATCATCATCACTGATTTTGAAATCAGGATTGCTGGCATATTTCTCGACGTATTCCTTAATTTTCTTTTCATATCCCCTTTTATTAGTATTCATCAAGGCAGCGGCATGACTATTTAAAGGATCCGCAGGGTTTGGATATCTCAACAATTGTGGTAGGAAAACTTCAAACACGTTGAACACATCAAACATAGGAGACCAAGTTTGATTAATCACATCTAGGCATACAGATCCTGAACCTTCATCGATATTTGGATGAAAAATTTTATTTTGAAACCCGATTGAAGGAGATTTATATGGATATTGATCAGGTAACTCAACATGGATTTTCCAAGTTCCCCCTTGAAAAGGTGTGTCTTCTGGTCCATGAAATTTGACAAAGAATTCCTGCATGCTCCCATTCACCAAGGAGACTTCATAATCACTCATCAATCTAGGGAGGCGAACCCATGTTAGTAAATGTGGCTTTATATGGATATCATTAATGGCAAAAACTTACAATTTCATGACATCTGTCTCGATTCTTCTTTTTGGAGAGCTGTGAGTAATGTTAGTATGCACTTCAAACCATGATAGATGACGAGATTATTGCTCACCTCATTGTCAGTTCTCTTATCAGTCCTGAGTTGTCTTTGGCTAAAGCCGGGGGGTTTCAAAGTGATTTAGGCTAGATAATCAAACTTTTTGCTAAAATGAATCAAACTTCAGTAAACCTAGCAAGGCAAAATGGATGGCTTCGAATAAAAGATTGCTAGCTCAAATTTCAAGCTCTTTGTGAATTGCAAAATTGTGTAAATCGAAAAGGTTAGCTTAATGAGCATATCGATGTGCCAAATTTCTGACATGGCCCACCTTGTTTCTTATATAACTCCGAGGGCAGATTAAGTGGTCATGTGACACTACATTTGGATGGTCGGAACTCGGAGGGCGTGCTTATACTTCTTATAGGGTTCATATTTATCATTGCATTCTAGTATTGATTAACTATTCCATGACAATATCATTATCAGCATCTTTAGCGGGCTGTTGTAGCTCTGCTGGATCTTCCTCCAATTTTTCTGCTGTTTGTTCTTTTGATTCTTCCTTTGCTCTTATTTTAGATTCCACAAGTTTGAAATGTTGATTAGATTCATCAAAGGTCACTTTGATATTATTCTCCTTCTCGTATTGAGCAAGTAGTTCTTGAGTGTTGTCCATTGGAATTTTATCCTTCAGGAAATCATTAGCAAGTTGATTTATTAGATCATTTTCTTTTTGCAAAGTTCGATCACCTTGACTCAATTCTTGTTGATAGCTCTTCAAATCATCCGCATAATTAGTTTGTTCTGCCTTGGGTTCCTCTATCAGCTTCTTTATCTTTCCTTCGTCCAATACCTCTTTTTGCAACTTTGTCACACATGTTTGAGAATCGTCTAGAAGACCAAACAGTTTTAAAACAGACTCGTTTGTTTCAACAACATCTAACGCAACCAAGTTCTTCAACGTTATCGTCTCAAGTGTACCCCTGTGTACTATTGGTGCTACGCTAGCCTGTGGAATGGTCATAATGTATAGGTGCCGTGTTACTTTTAGGATTGTGGACGTTGAAAGTGATGATAAAGAAGAGTAAACAAAAAGTCCTGCTAGTTTTCCGAAATTAAGCGACGGAGGGCCCATCCATATCTTACCCGGAGAAAACAGCTTCTATATGAGTTTGGATCTCCAGTCAATGGTCTTTGACAGGTCTGACTGTTTGATTTTGATGGACTTGATGGATGTGTATGGGATCGACACAAGTCCTAGTTCTCTTTTGTTCCTGATCTCTTGAGTGTTGGTGTCCTTGCAATACTCGATGACGTTGTTGATCAATAAATTCGGTTTATTATCCAGTGCCAGTAATATCCCAACAAACTCTCTGTTATCTGTGCTCTCGATGCTAAGCTCAGTTCCAATAAAATCACCCGGTGATAGTATATCTAGGTTGAGTGTAGACATTTGCTTGCTCAGTGTGTAGTGAGTGAATATGTAACTATCAAAAGCTTGGTTTTGGATGAGGTTTTCCATGGTCATATTAGGCGCGCGAACGAGAACAACAACGGGGCTTCTAGTATAAAGAAGTGAAGTGTTTTGAGAAGAATCTTGAATTTGCAATTTAATATATTGAATCCTTGGGTTATCGTGAGTTCAGAATATCTCGGGTATGTACTTCGAGTCACTCTTGAAGCATATGAGAAGATTGTTCTATAACAAAATTACAAAATTTCAGTCAGTATATCTGCAATCCTCTTGTGACTGCGCAGCTTCGTCGGATCTTCGTGCGTTTTCCATTGGTCTTCCTATCCATCAAATCTATTTGGGGATTGATTCATGAGTGGGGTGTGGGCTGTCGAAAGGCAATGTTAATTTCCATTGCTCAAATCATTTTCAGCTATGGCTGTTCTTGTACGGTAGCATTTTGGCCTAATTGATCACCTTTGTCTAGTGCTTCTCTGATTGGAATAGGATCGTAGAGCTATAAGGTGGGGACCGTAGGCATAAATACTCATATCTTCAAACAATAGAAATAAACTAAGATAATGTACTTCTGCCTGGATCCACGAAAACAATTCTGTAGACTTACTTCACTTGCCAAATGCCAAATGCACAATTGATTGTTCACTCATTATGCTACGCGCGCACTCTAACACATGTCTTTCTCTTTTCAATCCTATTGTTCAGCGCGTATTTACGAAGATGATGATGCAAGTCTTGGAGTGGGAAAGCGAACAGGTGATCTTGTTTGATCCCCCAGGGGCTCCACTTCCATTCCCATAGTAGAAGCTCTTAACTCCTCTTTAGGCTGGCCCACATTCCCCTTTCAACTAATTTCGAACATGCAGCTGTACGAAACCTGTCCGATTCTGGTAAGGGGATTTTATTATTATGGGACCCCACCCGAATTATCTCCCCCTGGCCTGCTTTACTTCTCCTCCCGGGGTCACTGCAAATTGTGGAGTGCAGAAGCGAGGGCGCGCGTATCCCTCATGCGCGATACAAACTAGGCGGGAGCTCGGCCAAAGCGCAGGCAGCGTTTCCGGCGCGGAGACTTAGGCCTAAGGCCTTTGGGGCCTCCCCAAATCGTGCCAGCAACATCACGATCAGTTAACTGATTACCTTTTCTTCTCTTTCCTTCCAACACCAGGTTAGATCCTACACTTTAAAGAAGCCGCCAACAGCCCCGTCGCTCTGCTGTCTGCTGCTAGCACTATTGACCTTTGCTCGCCACCACCGCGCTGACTGGTCTCGCCCTACCTCTCAGTTTTTCCTGATATCACCACACCCCTTGATAACGCTGCTGCTTCCTCTCCCTTCTTTTTTTTGCCCTTTATAATCTAAATTCAATAACAACCATGGCTAGAGACGTCACAAACCATCTTTTGTTCGAGTGCGCCACAGAGGTTGCCAACAGGGTTGGTGGTATCTACTCGGTGCTCAAATCGAAAGCCCCAATCACCGTTGCTGAGTACAAGGAACGCTACACACTGATTGGCCCGCTCAACTACGACTCTGCTGCTGTCGAGGTTGAAGAGCTCAGAGTTACAGATCCTCACCTTAAGGCTACCCTTGAATCAATGAGCTCGCGAGGTGTTCGCTGGATCTATGGCCGCTGGCTTATCGAGGGGGCACCGCGTGTGCTTTTGTTTGATGTGGGGTCCGCCGCTCATCATTTAGACGAATGGAAAACAGACCTGTGGAACATTGCTGGTATCCCTGCTCCTAGTGGTGACAGCGAAACCAATAACGCCATCTTACTAGGTTACTTGGTTGCTTGGTTCTTGGGTGAATTGGTGTATCACGACCGTGAACGTGCCGTTATCGCTCATTTCCACGAATGGTTGGCTGGTGTTGCCCTTCCGTTGTGCAGAAAGAGAAGAATAGATGTCACTACTGTCTTTACCACACATGCTACTTTGCTAGGTCGATACTTGTGTGCGGGTTCTGTGGATTTTTATAATAATTTGGCCCATTTTGATGTTGATGCAGAAGCTGGGAAAAGAGGAATTTATCACCGTTATTGTGTCGAAAGAGCTGCTGCACACTCTGCAGATGTTTTTACTACAGTCTCTTTGATCACTGCTTATGAATCTGAGCATTTACTTAAAAGAAAACCAGATGGTGTTTTGCCAAATGGTTTGAACGTTGTGAAATTTCAAGCTGTTCATGAGTTTCAAAATTTACATGCGGTAAAGAAGGAAAAAATCAATGAGTTTATCAAAGGTCACTTCTATGGTCATTACGATTTTGATCTGGATAATACTTTATATTTTTTCATTGCTGGTCGCTATGAATACAGAAATAAAGGTGTAGATTTTTTCATTGAAAGTTTGGCAAGGTTGAACCATAAATTGAAAGAAGCAGGCTCCAAAATGACCGTGGTAGCCTTTATAATTATGCCTGCTTCCACTAATTCCTACACTGTGGAAACTTTGAAAGGGCAAGCTGTCATTAAAGCCTTGGAAAACACTGTCAAAGAGGTTCAAAACTCCATTGGGCATAGATTATTAGAACATTGCTCAAGATATCAACAACATGGTAAAGAAGTTCCATCTTTAGACGAATTGATCAGTCCTGCCGATCGTGTTCTGTTGAAAAGACGTGTCTTCGCTCTCAAAAGAGATGGACTGCCTCCAATTGTTACTCATAACATGAAGGATGATGCCAATGACCCAATATTGAACCAGGTTAGAAGAGTTGGTCTTTTCAACAACTCATCTGATCGTGTCAAAATCATATTCCATCCCGAATTCTTGAATGCTAATAATCCAATATTGCCTTTAGATTACGACGAGTTTGTTAGGGGTTGTCATTTAGGTGTATTCCCCTCATATTACGAACCATGGGGTTATACCCCAGCAGAGTGTACAGTGATGGGTGTTCCGAGCATTACTACAAACTTGTCAGGTTTTGGTGGTTATATGGAAGATTTGATTGAGAATTCTTCAGACTATGGGATCTACATTGTTGATAGAAGAATGAAATCAGTCGATGAATCAATAAATCAATTAACTGATCAAATGTTTGAATTTACTCAAAAGACAAGAAGACAACGTATCAATCAAAGAAACAGAACTGAAAGATTATCAGACTTATTGGATTGGAAACGTATGGGCTTGGAGTATATCAAAGCGAGAAGTTTGGCTTTGAGAAGAGCATATCCAAACCTGTTTGATGAGAAGGCCAATGGCAGCTCATTCGAATCTAAGATCAAGATTTCAAGACCATTGAGCGCTCCGGGGTCTCCAAGAGATCGTAATAATATAATGACTCCTGGGGATTTGGGTACTCTACAAGATGCATCCCTTGGTGAAGACTACTTCAATCTGAAAACTGAAGATGACGAGGAAAATCAATCATATGATTATCCATTAACTTTGAGGGGTGATTCTGTTCCTGCTGAGGAAAAAAATTCATGAACAGAAGCCGCATCCCCACTCGCCTACTATTTTGCTTTACTATTGCTTCCCTATGTTTCGATTTCTTCTCTACATTATTGATCCTATGTACTATGGTTTGCTTTTCCGCTTCATCGCTTAAAAAAAATCCAAAATCATTTCCTTTTGAGGCTTTATTTCACTCTCTCTCATTAACGTTGTCATCGGTTGCGTATCATGATTTAGTGAATGTACAATATTTCAATCACACACGCATGTAAGAGTTAACCCATATAGTCGCACCTCGTCGTGCTGGTTCATGCAATCTGTATTGACATTTTAAACTTACTCACGGGTCAAGGCGCCGTTGTTTTTGACAGTTGAGCTTGTATAGGTACGACGCTTAAGTAAAAAAGTCTTATCGAGATAATTCTACAAGTTTATGCAGGTCCATGTTCGGCAAGTGATACTTCCTTGTTTTTTACATATTCATAAAAGGGGCGATGTATTCTCACTTCTCGCTGCTTGGTGGTATTACGTTCATGATTGTTTGTTAGCACTTTTTGCATATAATGCGATATAAAGTGAAAGCCCCAATCGAACACGTCAAGCACAATACGAATGGAATACGTGCAATTCTGATCGATTGATTGACGTTTTTTCCAGTAAATAGATCTATTACATACGATGTTATGAGGCATATTGAAACTAGCTTCATCCCTGACCATTGATTCACAGCTTCGCGAGCTAAACATTTGATGGAATTCCTTTTTCCGGATAAACTCACAACTTTCTGATCTCATCTCCCTCAATTGCCCAATACAAATCACCCAAATACAAACTGTAAGGAAACAGCTGTTCAATCATAGTGTATGCTAAAATATCACTAGATCATTTTGTCCATATTTAGTTCCTGGAACACTTGAATCAAAGATCTCGTTAAAATTCGGTATCTGAGGTAGTCTTGCTATAAATGCATAGCCAGCAACAACAATCTGATGAGGGATTCGCTATTGTGTTAATATCATCTCATATCGAGCCACGCACAGGATGCAGATAATTCGTAATAAATTAATTGATTTTCACCATGAGGATCTCCGTAGATGAATCGATGAATAAAAGTAAGTTTCCAGGGTAATAAAATTATCCTGCATAACGAAATTTCCTAAATTTCAGATATAGAAAATGTAATAAAACATAAACCATGAAACCGCGGCTGAGGGGAATGAATCATATGACACTGAACTGATATTTTATAATGAAACTAACAGAATTGACGACTTTAATGCATTATAAGACGATTAACCGTTCAAATGAAGGCATCATGTCAAATTTGATGCTCTTTTCATGCGACATGTGCTCATATGCTTATATATGCGAGCTTGGATTTTTGGACATTTTGACAGGCTGTCACTCCATAACTTTTCAATGTTATACGCGTAACTTCTTTCCCCACGTAACAAGCAGGCATACAGAGATATCTCAACCTTCAAGTTTTGGAAGGTACTGTGTGCCATTCATCAGATATCGCTGCAACGGATGTGCCTATCTGATGGTGCCAGTTGCTGATCAATACTTACTAATTTCGAACTAGAGCTATTGCGTCAACTTTCAAGTTTTGTGGTTTTACTGCTACGGCAGCTTTGGGGTGTGGGATATACCAAGTACCACAATGTTCATTGGACATGTACATTTTCACAGCATGATCCAGTATGGCATAGCGCTTAAATCAATACGAGAGCGAACACAATCTGTTATTGTCCAAGCTGTAGGCAGTGCCATTTCAGCTGACAATTGGCCCTTGCCTATTGTCTTTGTGGAGCGCTAATATCTGGCGATTAGGCTCACCCAATGTTGGAAACCTCAAAAAGTACCCTGTCTCTTTGAAGAGGTTAAATTAATCCCTCTTAGAATCAAGACGTGGCTGACAATCTCCACTTTCCATTCGGGTGTGTGAAAATCTCCATCAACTGCGATTATGTCTTACGCACTAATTTCAGTTTGAGTTTATTATCCGACGCCAAGTATTCTTAGCGTAATTGTCATGAAGTAAAGTTTTTAGTGTCTTGATTGACTTGCCGCGGGTATGGAAGTGAGTATTTCGATGGTATACTTATCTTAATTCTCCTACTGGGCCGAAAGTACGTAATGGTGATAAATCAAGTGGCAGCCAGAACAAGGGTTGGACAAACAGGCCTCAAAACGTACCACTTTTTCTCCGATCGTCAATACGGTCATAGTTGATTCTTTTGGATCCATTCCGCCATATGACCTACTAAAGTTCTAGTCAGATTATATCTGGTGCGTTGGGCCCTTAATATTGGTCACTTTCGGCGAGCACCGTGATCTGGCCTGAACATTGTTGGTATGTTTCGACTGGGCCCAACATAGTAAATAATTACTTTGTGCATTCGGAAAAATAGACATGGATAGTTATATGATAGAAGAGCCAGATCAAATCCATGCAGTTACAAATTTGTCCAGATAAGTGAAAGCTTGCAACTTCTCAACTACGCCACTATTAATACTACAATCCACTCACTTTTCTTATAGTATGTATTTAGTTGTCATAATTGATACCAAAGATTGTGTAATTGAACCAAGAAACCATATCAAAACTCTTGTAACTTGTAACCTGTAAAAAAATCAAATAGATGAAGGGAAAGCAGTATAAAATCGCACCAAAACACTCTCATTTAACTTATTCCCAAGACTTTTGAACCCATCGACACTTGCAAATCAACAACTTGCAACCACTTCTATTATAAAATACCCATTCTTTTGTACTAAGCGTTCGTAATAATCAATATCAACAAAACAGAACAAAAACAAAACAAAACTAAAAATCGTCATAAAACATCAACAAATAAGTTAACTTAAATCATTAAATCCACAGCGACATTGTTCACATCGCCTTCTTGCTTTACAGCAGTGACACCATTCAGGAATTCTTGTCCCTCTCCTTCAAACAGCAAGTTCCCATTGTCATCATGATTGAATAAAGAATAATTGGTTTGCTCATTAATTTGAAAAACATCATCGTTATCCAAAGGAGAATTATTGATAACATTGTAGAAATCATTGCCCTCTTGCTTCATTTCTTTAATTTCATGCTCGGACACACTGGATGGTGGTGTCAAAAGCTTGGACGATAAAGATCCACCATCAGCAGGTGTTGAGGCCTCAATTGAAGGCCATTGAGAATCATCGAATTGATTCAATGTCAATGAAGCAACGTCAGCAACAGATGCATGTTGAGTAGTATCAGTATCATTTGGAACAATGTTCATTTGAGAAGCGCCTGAATTGTTGAAATCTGAAAATAATTGTGGTTGAGCAAAATCCTGTACTGGTTGTTGGATTGGCACAGCATTATTAATAGAGTCTGTTGGAAGCTGATTGTCAAACCCCAGTTGAAATTGAGGAACTTGTTGTTGAGGCATATAATGCGAAGTTAAATCTGTGTTGATGTGCCCGCTCAAGTTGAAATCGAATCCGATGGAACCCAGATCCATACTTTGATGTCTTAGAAGCGCCATATTAATATCCAAACTGTTTTTGTTGCCATCAGATGTAGGCAGCGTCAAAAGTGTATTGGTATGAGTAGGGAGTGGAAGGGTATCATCTTGCTTTGGTGTGATGGCATCAATTTTGAAGCTTTTGGCAGTTGGAGAAACGCTTTCATCCTTCTTTGATTGTCTTTTTGGTCTGTGATAGCTGCTAGTAATATCTGAGCCTGATCTGAAGTGAGAACGTTGTCTCAAAGTTTGAGGGCGTTCGTGATTCTTGATAAACTTCGAACATTCTTCACCATAGGTCTTTGGAGTTAAACCAGTTACACTTTTGAAAACACGATGGAAGTGCCATGGAGATAGTTTGGACTTTGCAGCAAGCTCTTTGAAACCTAAGACTCCTCCTCTTCTTTTCTTCTTGGAGTTTCCTTGTTCTTGTTGTTCTGAGTAGCTCTTAGCAGCAGCACTTGCAATATGGCGACAAGCCAACTCTACCAGCTTGACATGTTCAGATTCATTTCTTGTGAGTTGACGATCAGTGAAGTGGCCATCAGTTGTGTTGATGGAGGGAGTACTGAAAGCTCTTCTCTTCAAATCATTCCCGTCACTAGTGAATCCAATAGAGTTGTTGATAGACTCGATGGTCATTCTGATCAAGTTGAGGTCGAGGTTGGAGCTTACATCAGTAGGGAGACAGCGATGACAAAGCTCAACTTGACCACTTTCGAGTCTTGAGATTTCTTCTATGAAGTCAACCTCCTCTCTAGAGGTGGCCTTTGGGTATTGGTCGCAGTGAGGGCGACAGACCACTCGAAATTTCTTATTGTAGCAGGCAAAGGCATTGGCGGCAAATGGGTCTGAGAATTGGTAGGCTTCCCATTTGGAGTTGGTAGAATCATAAATTTCTGAAGTCATGGTAATGCTTTGATATATTGTGTGTGGTGGTGTAAGAGTTCGAAGTGATATAATGAACAGGTGGAAGTAGGCTTTCTTAAGCGCTTGAATTGTGTGATTAAATATTGAGGTGGTAGTCCACTGGTTATTCTTTTGATAGAAAAATTAGTATGTGGTCAAACTCGTTTTTTCTAGCAGATGGTTTATGAACTGTGACAGATTCAGAGATGTGTGTTAATAAGAGCGGGATTGCAACTTTATATATCAACCCACAAACGTGAACCATAAAAAGGATCCAGAGATGCGCTTTGGAGTTAAATGTTCATGATGACATTTTCTTGTTTCTGGGCCACTCACATACGGCATATTGGTATATCCACGTTGGGGAGATCCCGTTTAGATTACAGCTGTATATGCAATGACACACTTTTACTGTGCACATTGGAGCTTTCCTTGCAAAACTTTTTGGGACAAAGTGTCCCCTCTTATCAACGATAGCAACTAGGACATAAACTTGCATGATCCCACTTCGCATATTGCGTTTTGGGACACAGAACCTTCAGTAATGGGACAAGTACGTATAACACAGCCACTAGTGCGGAAGTTAAAAGCACATAAAGCGTAATCTAATTGCAGCAACTTCCACCATGTTCCATAACTTCCTTCTCTTTAGCCGCTGAGCTCGTATGCAGAACAAAATAAGGGATCATTTTTTCCTACACCCAAGAGTTCAAATACTACATGTTAATAATATGAGCTTTATGGAGTACTTCAACTATGAGAGTATTCACTCACAGTTGCAGACACATAGAGTATAACTTCCCTTGGGCCATAGACCGTGGTTTTACTGTGTGGCTATGGCTGATCAACCCTTTACATCATGTTATCATCCCTTTCTTTATATTGTGATATGATGTCTTGTTAACCAAATCCCGGTACAGTTATTAGCAGCTTGACAATAGCGAACCATTAAATTTTACCATAGCTTACGTCACTAAAGCTACAAATTCAGGTTAACGGTTTTATTTCCAGCAGATGCTCTATATCCGCGGAGAAGCTGGAAGCTTTCGGGGAACCAACTTTATATCAATCAAAAATGTCACTATTTGTGCATATGTTTCAGTGTTCTTTCATCATGATATGATAGTAATAGTTAGATATATTTACGAATCATCATGGTTACACATTTCATGGAATACTCAAGTCCCACCAATGATGTAAAGATATGATGTCGCTAAAGAGCGTCTAATCTCAGCATTTTCAGTTTCATTCACCTTTAACGGTTGAGCGAAAAGCAGTGAGTGATACAGTTGTGAAGGGTGAAATGTTTTAAAAAATGAAATTCTCCGAGCCGCACGGGACCCTCATTGCCTGAACATGTGAACTATTTATTATCTGGAACATCTAGATTTGACTTGTTGAAAGTGTCGTACATAGTAAAGGGCCCACTTGGAGCTCGCATATAGTGATGTACCTGTCAGTAGCCCAACTGTTTTAGCGGAGATTTTGTGAAGTCATCTTTCTCACTAACGATTGTCTAGTTCCCTGGCCTGTTCTTCGCTTCAAGTTAGCACACATTAAAAGACTGCATTAATTTACGTTACTCTTTAACCTATCTTGTCCGAATCTGGAACTCGGAAAGTCAGCTATTCAAAATTGGACAATTGGTTTTAGGCCAATGGTTACTCTACAATATATCAGATATTTTAGTGACTTTTCATTTCTGAGACTAGTTCTGTCCTTGACTAGTTCTGTCCTTGAGTAGATACGGGCCCCCTGTCCGCGAACTTTTCAGCGCGGTAAGTCTATTTTTAAACCTGCTTAGTGAGAGGTCAAGAAGGTGCTCAATGTTGAGCCTAGGTGAGGTCTAGCGCGCGTAAATATTCATCATTTGGTGATAGTTTTGTCTTTTGGTTCCCCATCTTTTATCCGATTTGTATAGTATACTGAACGTTGGGGGGTCCCCTTAAAAACCGTCATCGAACTTCACAACTCCATGGCGTTCAAGTTCACGCTCCATTCACAAAGGGCAGAAAGACACTTCAGAACCCACATTTAACGGGCATAAAGTGTACCTCTTGTGGCCACACAAAGAGACTGACCGGATAATACTAAGTAAGTTCGGTATAAGGCGCTGACTTCTTCCCAATGCGCTAATATTGAACTCCAACCTGCTATCAAGGAACAGCTTCCTGCTCAAGAGTCCAATGGACGCATATGTACACACCGCTACAGAAAGCGTTTTTTGAAAGAGAGCCCATTCAATCGAAAAGTGTTCATTAGTCTCCTCAAACATGATTGGTGAGTGCTATATTTTGGGCCGTGTTGAAATCATCACTCGATTTGAATGAGGATAGGACAAATCATGGGGGAATTTTAATGGTTGAACTAGAAAATTACATATGCAGTAATGAAAAACATGTTGAGCCCTGGGCGCCCTGGGCTCTGAACTCTTGTTAATACTGTAAATGTGATGAGAGTTGAAAGCATAACTGGCTGGCAGGTCAGGTACCTCAAATTTGATATTTGTTCTATGAAGTTCTAATCGAGGAAAAAAGCGAGTGGGTCGTCGTAAAACACCTGCAAAGCACAGAGCGCATATTATCATTACCGGACCAGGTCTGGCATACAGAGTGGATTGGTGCGCTACTATGGTACGATTACTTAACCGACTACTCTTGGTCTATTGATGCACGGTTCTATACAAGCTGTTCAGTGGTAGGAGTAGCAGTAATTGCATTTGGTATGGTATATGGACTAACCCAGATCCCGGGATGCTATATTCGGAAATAACAATCAAATTTGTCTCAAAAATGCATCTGTCATATTGACTGCATTTATCGTTGTCGCGCAGAAATTGATCACGGCATCCGCTCCATCTGGTTCATATCTTTTAGGACTTCAACTATGCCTTAGGCTATGAGTCGATGTAGCACAGCTGTACTTGACTAAACAAATTGGTATATGTCCAGCACCGAAATCGAAGTCCTATCTTTGCACTCACTTGGTTGAAAAGAATCTCGCAAGCATTGGTCTTTGTTTGCATATGAATGGGTAGAAATAGTTTTGTAAAAAGGTCGGCACTAGCGGTTGAGATAATAATCAAGATAATACTCGATCCTGAGCCGCTAGACTGAGTCCCGTCAAACTCTAAAACAAACGCTTCAAGTCGGAAAACTACGGAAAGTGCTTCAAACATTGATCACTTGAACAAATTTTGTGGAGCTTTGAAAATCTCGACTAGCGCTCTTCAAAATAGCAAGGAGGTTTCTTTAAGGTATTCTAGGGGTTGACGATTTAGGGCGCAGTATCCGTACCTTAAATGCACCAAGAGTTAAAGCATACTAACTAGCGCAAATGGCTTACCGCTTTTAAATTGCCAAAAAGCTTGCCATAAAAGAGGGCAAAGTGAAATCCAAGCTAAGCAGATCTCTGCACTGTGTTCTGTCATTAGTGGCATTCAATACAATTGAAAGATATTACTATTCCTGTATGTAGGCCAAAGCCTAGTTTTTTTGAGCTGAAATCAGAAATCAGCCGCTTGGATACAGAAGGGATATGATGCTATTGATTGAAGCTGGATATATCAATGGTGCTTTACTTTATAATATAAGCCAGACTTGGGGAGGAGTATTTCACTTCATATCCTCAAAATCCTCAAAATCATGCTAGGTGTCGATTGACTGAGGCGTCAAGAGCTACACGATAGCGCTAGATTTCTTAACTCAGCTGGGTCTGTTTGTCCGCTGACTAGCCGAGACAATACTAGTACATGCAATATTGCAAAATATATCTCAATCAACATAGGGATACATTTTATGGTTATAATCAGCAATGCTTATCCAATTTTTCTTTGTATTCATCAATGATGTTATCTGGAAAAATAAGGTTTGTCATTCGGTGATTCAATAAATAATACATATGTTGGTCGACGTTGAGAGAGTGGACCCAGAGTATGTACTCTTATGCATGTATAGAAACGGTCACCCCGCCATTATCATTTCGTTGTCCTCGAAGTAAACTGCATCCATGCCCTCATTTGACAATACAAAGTCAATGCTGAGTAGGTACAATCACTCAACACTGCTTTCTCCAGTGTCACACATGCTTTATTGTTCCATCATTTTCATAAACTTTTTTTGAGTGAAGAGTTATCCCCCAATATGCATCATTACTCCTTTTTACGTGTATGAATCAAGAAATTGACAGTTCACTTGACAAAATCAACATTGTTTAAACCCTTCTACACCGGATCCAACAGCTATGAAATGAATAAATTGTTCATGTCAATAAAACCACAGTCAATGGGGATGCATAGATTATGATGCTCGTTTATCTCTGGGCCCTGAAATTATGGTACCACTTACGTATATAAGATTCATCTCATCATCCTACATGGGATTTTCGACCCGTACGTAAGCATTATATCGTGGTGAAGAATCTAGGGCTGTGTAAGATATACCAAGAACACTCATACCACCATAGTATGGGCACATTTGTGTGTGAGCTTGGTGTTATCATACAAGTGCTACCCATAGTAAAAAACATTAGAATTTTGAGCTCTCAAATCATTGGCTGTCTCTACCAATAAATAGAACATAAACCACTGGTCCCTGGTAACGCATTGATTTATACCCTCAAACAGGATTATTGAGCCAAACACAAATCACACACAAGAAGTGATCCCTCTTTCTGATGGACTATGATCAATCGCTTTTCAAATGTTGTTAGTTGTTACCAGGTCTTCGATCTTTGGTGCTCGGAAATCCGCTGTTTGGAATTATGTAGAGGGAGAATTTTTGAGTTTCGCGAAGTGGTGACCGGGTGTCGATAGTCTTATACTGTTTGATTTTTTAGCGATTGTCAAATAAAAACAATGCTAATGTGCTCAGATAATCAATCTATCATCAATCTGAATATAGATCTAAAGAGTTTTGCTATTATTCCAGAGTGAGAAGTGATGTCCTCTGTTGATGGTGCTGCTGATCTTATCAAGAGGCATGGAAGCGCACATTACATCAATGTCAAATACGGTTATATGGTACTCATCTTATCTGTTATTCACATATTGTTTATGTATACCTCGAGGAATATTTACTTGAAGAAATGGTCCACCTCGGGAAGATCAACCACTTTCAAAAGACTCGTATCGACCCCAAATTATGTTGTGCTGGGAATATGGTGTGTCATTTTAGCATTGCTCAGTATTGTCAAATACAACTCTGCGCAGTTCAACTCGTTCATCAAAAGATTAGGGAGGGTATGCACAACCCTGATTCCGCTGGATGTCTTTCTTTCCTTGAAGCCAAACCCTCTTCCGAACGTGTACTATTTAGAACTCATATTTTTACATAAATGGATCTCAAGAGTTATTGTTCTTTGGGCACTGATACACTCCATTTTATACACTGCTGTTTTTGCTAGAAATAATCAGTTTTTCAAGTTCTTCAAGATACTGAATTTTCTTGGGGTCATTGCTATGGTGTTTTTCCTATTTATTCTCATAATCTCATTGAAGCCAGTTAGAAGAAGGTTCTATAATTTATTTTTCACTTCTCATTTAGTCTTAGCTTGGGGTGCAGTTGCTTTGATTCAGTACCATGCTAGACCTGGTGTAAGTTTCTACACCCTCATCAGCCTTTTCTTATTTATTTTACAAATTGTCACTAAAGTCTACAAATCATTTGATGTTAGAGTTGAAAAATTAACCGGATCAGGATCCACGTTAGAGCTGATCAAGATACCGAACACCTTCATCGACCACAAAAACCTCATTGCTGGATCCCACATTAGACTGTCTTACTCAAAAAGGAATGTACTCAATTATGTATTGCCGAGTCATCCTTTCACAATAGCATCGTCGCCAGATGATATGACCACTAAATTGATCATAAGAAAGAATTCATATAGGCTTGAAACAGGTCAAATCGTATCCTGTTTTGGCCCTTTTCCCTCCATTCATCAAAACTTTTTCAGGACTGCAGAGAACGTGGTTTTAGTGGCTGGAGGAGCGGGAATATCATACACACTTGGGCTATTCAATCAACTCACACGAAACCCTTCAATCAATGTCTCTCTGATCTGGATATTGAGAAATAAGGCAGACTTGTGGGTCCTGGATCATTTTCAAGCTGTGAAGAAGATTGACGTCTATATCACGGGAGGTGCTATAACAAAAAATGAACCAACTACTAGCTCTTTTGATTCTGACGAGGGAGAACAACTGTTGGAAGAGGATAATGCCGTTAGTTTTGAGTTGGATAATTTGGATCCTTTTGAGGATTTCCACAACGTTAGTATTGACAAACGCCAGACCCGTACTGTGAAATTGGGAAGACCAAACTTCAATCTTTACGCAGATATCATTTCTCATGATGATCCTGCAAATAACTGGATCGTCAGTTGTGGTAATTCAAGCTTGAATCAAGATTGTGAAAGATGGGCAAACACTTTTAAGGTGAGATTTTTTAGTGAAGCCTATGAAATGTGATTCACTATAAAGGAAAAGATAACCTAATTATTTTGTCATTGTCCTCTGCATCAAGGAATTCCCAAAAGGCTCTTATTCACTCGTAAACTACTTCTTTGCCGATTCTACTAATAATGATTCAGTTGGAGCGTTGCATAATAATTATGGAAGTCATCATTGAGCTTTTCTAAACTGAAGGCAGCTGGTGGTTCGTTGCATCCACGTTGACGCATTGCTTATTTCTATGACTGTCTAGTCGAAAATGGTTTAGTGAAATAATGGTAAAATCATGCTGTCTGGAAATCTAACTTCTCTGTGGGCTGCTGTTTTTCCTGACAGGTTATTGTCAACGCCGTGAAATTCAGACGTTCGATGTCGCTTATTATCATTTTAAGGTGCTGAATGGGTTAGTTCGTATATGTAGTTGGTAAAAATTATTGCTCTTCAATTATCTATGGAAAGTAGAGATGAAGTCACCACTAGTGTTTCGGATCTTTGATTCGGATATAGTGACGTCGACGAAGAACCTAATTTTAGTTTCAAATTAGTCGATGTCTTGTCGAACTCTAGTGCATGACTTGTTGGTGACAACACCTAGCTCCTAACATAGCGCATTCTATGGAATTCTAGAAAAGTGCGAAGTGAGGGTAGGAAAATTAGGACAAGTATCTCATGAGAGTACGCCGTAAACCTTTTCACTTTTCATGTCAGGATTACTCGAAAAAATTGAAACCATGGGGCCTGGATAAGAGCGTTTGCGGAGTTTATGCATGCATCCCTAATTACGAGCAAAAAGAATATCACTTTCATCACCGGCTATCAAAATCTTCAATCTTCGAGCTAAAATCTAGATTTTGAATTCTGAACTCGCTTGAAGTTCGGCACCTCAAAGTACGAATAGTTGTGCAAGCATATCCGCAAATTGTCGTCAACTAAAGTGACCTCTAGTGACCTCTAGCTCTGCGTATTACTTTTTTCCGTGTTTTCGAGATTCAAATCTGACCGCGGTGATTACTCTTGTAGGAAAAAGGCATCTCGATTGTGAATATTAGAGAAACTAGTAACTGAGATAGTTCATTAACCCAAGAGTCAACTAGGGCTCAATCCACTTTCAGTGAATCAGGATCTATACTCCTTTCAGAGTAGAGCGTAGTGCGCTACTAACAGAATCAAATTGGGCCAAGAAAAAAACCTCATCTCAGATCTCAAAAACATATCTCGGTGCCTGCTACTCAATTGTCCATATTACTCTAAAGCCTATGGACGCCTGGTAGTATGGGAAGGCGATAAAATCCGCAAGGAGATTAGAAGTTTGAAATCCCAGATGCATGGGGCAGACGCATCACCCGCTCAGTGGAGCAGAAGGCTCCTTTGAACAATTTGACTTGAGCTTTGGAGGACTATAAAGTAATATTTGTGCAAGCGCTGAAGCCTCCAGTTTGACTTAACCATAATGTTTGCGAACAACTATACAGTTATCTAAGATGAGCTCAGCGTCGTGCTCTTGGCTGTCGATATTTCTATAAAACCACACATCGTCTTAAGTCGTATTAACAAAGGCCGAGGAAAATGTGATATAACATGGTGCGAAAGGTTTTGAACGATCCATCCATTGCAGAGGGCTATTCACAGGAGATTTGAGCGTCAGATATCGCTTGACGAAGTCTGGATCAAAGAGTACCTGCCAAAGGAGAGAATGACTAATACGAGAGCCATGCGGCCTGTCAACTATAGGCATGTCCAGCATTGAAAGTTGACATATCATGAGCGTATGTCCTGTTTTATTGTTCAACGAAGACGAAATGACAAGCACACAAGCACAGTTCATCTTCCAAAAAAATTTCAATTTTTAGCGGCTTCCCAGAAAAAATGTCTTGTCTCATGTCAAAAAATTACCGATTATGTGGGTTCGATTTTGTCACCAAAGTATGCTGCTTTATAGGCTCATGGAATCCGATGGAAAAATCTGGAGAGTATCAGTCCACAATGCACATTCACAGACGTTCAGAAAATTGAGAGCGTTTGTGATCGTCGATCTCTTGACTCTCTATGGAATCTATAGAAAGTCTGAGGTACGTAGTCATCAAACAAATGGCCCATCTTGACCCTTGACCTCTTGAACAGAGACCTTCCCTTTTCACTCTACAATTGAGTCAGAACTTTGTTCATTTGTTGTTCATTTTTGTAGTATGAGTAGTGGAGCACAATTTGATCCAATCCATGTGACCTCTTTGACAGGTAAGGCGAATCTATTCGAAACAATTCTGTTTGATCCTGTGTATTTTGAATTTTAAATTATCGGCCTCTGCTCAAATCTGTTTTTATCCTTACCCCTTACCCCTGAAGCTAGATAACATAACCTTTTTGGCATGTCGCGAAGATTTAAAATATTCACGGAAATCAGTTATAGTCGCTGTACGCTGTACAATTAAGTTTTATGGCCGCTGACGATTCTAGTAACTAGATATGCCCCAAGTCTGTGTGTTCTCTTTATTTTGATTCAATAGGAACTACTGGTAATCCTCTTATTGATATTTTCATTGGTACCTTAGTTCCCGTAAGCGCCATACCTCATTCTTTTTTTTTTTTTTTTCGTTGCGCTCATCTATTAAATTTTTCTAAATACTCTTAAAAACATCAATTTTTAAATTCAATCACTTCTCCCGTTACGTGGTTATCCAATGTTTCAATCTTATGTACTGAAATGAAAAATAAAGAGCAAAAAAGATAGAGAAGATCATAGCGCCTCTTGGTTTCGATCCAAGGACATCAGGGTTATGAGCCCTGCGCGCTTCCACTGCGCCAAGGCGCTCTATGTTTTTTTTTTGGAGGATGTATAGATGTTGTAATATCTTATTTGGTTTGGGCCGGGTAACCGTTTCATACGACCTTGACGATAAAGACTATAAGGTTCATGGGCGAAGCATCTCAAAAAAACTTGGTGTGAAACTCACTCAGGCTTGCAGCGTCAATTCTCCAAAGAACTGCAATAGATCACATTGGTGCATCCACAAATCTGCGTGCATAGTCATCACTGTGGTCCGGCTTGATTATTCTGGATTTGAAAATCTTATTATTCCCACATAATGCCTATCGTTCCTGCTGGGGAGGTTGAAGGACACACAATGCAGAAGTTCATCAACAAACTCAGTGGACAGCCGTCAAGCTACACGAAAAAGTCGAACTATGTCTTTGGAAAAACATTGGGTGCTGGTACATTTGGTGTTGTAAGACAGGCAAGAGACATCAATACTAAGGAGTTCGTCGCTATCAAAATTGTCTTGAAGAAAGCCTTCAAGGGCAATGAAGACGCTTTTTACGAGGAGTTGTCATTTTTACAGAAATGCCATCATCCAAACATTGTGGGGTTTCATGATTGGTTCGAGTCCAAAGACAAATTTTATATCGTAACTCAATTGGCTATAGGTGGTGAACTCTTTGACAGGATTGTGGCCCAAGGTAAATTCACAGAGAAAGATGCTGTTAAGATTGTAAAGCAGATCCTCAGTGCAGTTCAATATCTACATAACAAACTCAATATTGTTCATAGAGATCTAAAACCAGAGAATTTGCTATACGTTTCAAAAGATAGGGATTCTGAGTTGGTCTTGGCTGATTTTGGCATCGCTAAGGAATTACTTTCTCCAGATGAAGTTCTTACTTCTGCTGCTGGTAGTTTGGGTTATTGTGCTCCGGAAGTTTTAACAGGGAGAGGTCATGGCAAACCTTGTGATATCTGGTCTTTGGGTGTCATTACATATACCTTATTAGTGGGGTACTCTCCCTTTAGAGCAGAGAATGTGAACGATTTCATGAATGAAGTTCAAACAGAACATCCTGTTGTATTCCATAGAGACCATTGGAAAAACATCTCGTCTGACGCCAAAGATTTTATCAATGCAGCACTAACCGTCGATCAGACTAAGAGAGCCACGGTCAACGAGTTGATGAAACATAAGTGGATTATCACTAAATCAGATGATTACGATAATGACGATTTACTACCACAGATCAAGAAGTTTAATGCCGTCAACAAGTTCAAACAAGCTGTGGAGATTGTGAAGTTGAATAATAGAATAAAGAAGTTGAGAGAACTTGAGGATACTGATGGGGATAGTGATTTTGCACTAGTGGACTCCACGGCAAGGACAAGTTCTGACACAGTTTTCGATATGCAAAAATTGTCTGAGTCTTTGAGCAAAACCCAAAGCGCCAGTTCTTCAAGTAAGTCTGATTTGAACTCTTCTCTATTTCATCAAGTGGTTAGAGCGGCTACGGTCAACAAAGAAAAAGTTCTAGCTGCTTTCGAAGAAAGTCAAGCATCAGCTAAGAAGGAGGAGAGTAAGGACTAGGAGGCATTTTATGAACATCGCTTAATGGAATACAATTACAATAAAAACTCAAGGATCTCTTTTCCTCTGTAACAATTCACATAGGCTCAATGATAACGTTACTGACCATATCATATAAACATATGCTTGGAAACTTCCCTGCTTTTGTATGCTTGTAAAATTTGGGAACATAAACACTTGCAGCTTAAAAAGATTACTTCTGGTAGTAAGCAAGAACCAAATATGGTGATCGTATTCTCCACAATTGGAAACTACAAAGCAATCTATACACGAAAGAAGGAGCAACATACATGCAGGAAGAGTGGATTCTACCGAGATCTAACTATATGTGCTCTGTGCTAGAGCCCCCTAAAATTACTGGGGTCACCTAATATTGTCTATTTCTTATATCTGCTTGCTGAAGAGCGAGCTTCATATTATAGCTTTATACACATCTACTATTTCACGACTGTCTGAGGCCCTGATTGAGTCAGAATATAAGGTAAGATATTGGAGATAGGATTGTGATTTGGTTGCTGTCCTAAATGACAGCTATCAGAAGCTAGAGCTCCCACCTATGTTCATCTCATCAGTAAGTAGCCGGGTTATACCAATCAGGGTGCTCTAACTGTTACTGTAAGAACAAAATGACTTACCGTAAGTTCCCCACTGATCATAAACCATATATAATCACTCACTTAAAAATTAGGGAAGTACTCACCTAAAAACGATATAAAAATTCTCTGCCCCCAAAAAAATAAGTTAATAAATGTAGCGAAAAAATAATTTATATACATAAACGGTACATCAGTACGTAATGAAGAATAGAGACCATATTCACCCTGCAGCTGTTGGGGGTGGTCTTCGCAAAATGGTAATCAACTATTCTCACATAGGAGCTGCAAGGTTCTCTGAAACTTCAGCAAAAGGTATAATAGTTGTACAGTTTTTCTCAAGGTGTTCAGATGAACTAGTGGTGTTCGGATGATGTTCGGATGTTTTGTGATAAAACTATACATATGTCAGATTGGCAGTTTTGTACTTTTTTTAGATAAATATGCTTCGCTAGCTCAGTCGGTAGAGCGTCAGTCTCATAATCTGAAGGTCGACAGTTCGAACCTGCCGTGGAGCATAAACTGCTGATTTTCGGCAATTGTTTTTTTACAAAGAACCAGCGATACGAAAAAAAAAAAAAATTGAGGCGCTCATATCCATACTGAGTAACCCATTTGACGCCTTAAGTAACGACGTTGAAGACGCCAACGACGCTCCAATTGCTACTCCAAGAGAGATTGTCAAGAAGAACTCTTCTTCCAAAAAGTCAGATGCTCCTCCACTATCTGCTCATGGAAGAAGGAACAATCTCAAATGCCGGAGTCCCCTACGTAAGATTGATTGAGCTTTGAGCGGACAACCAACGAAACGAAAGAAAGGATTGGAATTACTAGTATTTACAAAAACTTAATAGCATAAAAAAAAAAGGAAGCGATTGAAATTTATAGATTTGTTGATATTTAGAGATGTTTTCAATAAAAAAACAACAAAAACAAACTTGAAAAATTGACATCCCGTAAGCCGAAAAACCAAATTTTCTCGCGACGAATTGTCTTATGTCTTAACTATGGGGTTTTGTAAATTTTTATAAATTTTGTGAAAGCTCTTAACCATGTAAAAAAACCAAATTTATGAATTTAGTGATAGAAGTCCTGCTTTTAAACGCATTAAAAAGGCTTGCGCAATGCTTGAAAGTTACATGTAAAGATCTTTATAGGTATATTGGACTCCAATAAACCCATTGTAGCACTAAAACCTGTACTACAATGCGTAAAGGCGTTTGATATTTGGTTTTACAAAAAGAACATTTCGTAGGACGTAAAACACATCCAACAAAATTCTTGAAAATTTGGTATTTCGTGTTTTGTTTTTCGCTCGACGGATTTTACATAGTTGAGAAAATTTATTTTTGGTTTTTCGGCCTACGGGAAGTCACCCCTAGATTAACACAAACCAAAAGAAGAATTTGCTCCTGTTTTTTTGAGGCGTAAACTTAACCAAAAAAAAAGGAAGCGCTGTTCATCAGTCAAAGAAGCTTGCTTCTGATTCTTTAGTATCAAAGATTTGATTAACATATTAATATGTTAGAAAGCGAATTACACGTCTTGATTAATTGACTTTCTGGAATTTTTGAAGAGCTTTCAATTGTCGAACTGCGTACATAAAATTGAATCAATACAGGACATCCAAAACGGAAAGCATTTATTGCTTTGTAGTTTTTCAATACTAGTATCCAGATTTCGAAATGATTTTAGATGAGTCTGGGTCAAGAAAAAAAGAAGCCACCAAAAGCTGAAAGCATCGATTCTGTTTTTTAGATTATAAGAATTTAGCCGCGGAGATCTGACACAAAACCGAATGTTACTATTTCTCCAGAACAAACATTTGTATCTTTCAAATCCGCATGAAAGCTTACCATGGTTCTTGAAGCTACTGATATTCCATATTGAAGATTGTAACTTTGAATCATGTACTGCAAGCTACCGGTCCTTTTCACCCTTATATCATCCGTGCTTTTTGTGCATGCTACTCCACCTGCTTGTTTCCTTGCGTGTGTCCAAAACATTGCACACTGGTGTGAGTTCAGACATGCTGATTTCCGTTGTATTTGTGACAATAGTCCTTCTTTAGTTGGATGCTTGGTGGATATCTGTCCCTTTGGGAATTTCTTCAGTGCAAGAGACCATTTTTGGGGCACATGTATTGAAAGATTATCTACTGATTCTCTGGACCATCCAGGAAGTGATATGATTGAGGAAGATGACCAAGAAGAAAATAACTGGGAAGAGGATGAAGAAGAACAGGAAAAAGAGGAAGACGATGACGAAGATGTTGATGAAGAGGAGGAAGAGGAAGAAGAAGAGGAAGAAGAAGA
>JAJMFO010000032.1:64745-126369 GCA_030574715.1 Xingzhongia strasburgensis
GACGAATTGTCTTAACTATGGGGTTTTGTTAATTTTTATAAATTTTGTAAAACCTCTTAACTATGTAAAAAACCAAATCTATGATAGAAGTCCTGCTTTTAAACGCATTAAAAAGGCTTGCGCAATTCTTAAAAGTTACATGTAAAGATCGCTATAGGTATATTGGACCCCAATAAACCCATTGTAGCACTAAAACCTATATTACAGGAATGCGTAAAGGCGTTTGATATTTCGTTTTACAAAAAGATTCGTTTTTAACGTTTTCTGAAAAACTTGGTTTTTCACATTTCGTAGGTTAAAACACGTCCTACAAAATTCTCGATAATTTGGTAATTCACGAAATACCAAATTTTTTGTTTTTCGTTCGCGACGGATTTTACATAGTTAAGAAAATTCATATTTGGTTTTTCGCCTTACGGGGAAGTCACCCCTAGATTAACACAAACCAAAAGAAGAAATTGCTCCTGTTTTTTTGAGGCGTAAACTTAACCAAAAAAAAGGAAGCGCTGTTCATCACTCAAAGAAGCTTGCTTCTGATTCTTTAGTATCAAAGATTTGATTAACATATTAATATGTTAGAAAGCGAATTACACGTCTTGATTAGTTGACTTTCTGGAATTTTTGAAGAGCTTTCAATTGTCGAACTGTGTACATAAAATTGAATCAATACAGGACATCCAAAACGGAAAGCATTTATTGCTTTGTAGTTTTTCAATACTAGTATCCAGATTTCGAAATGATTTTAGATGAGCCTGGGTCAAGAAAAAAAGAAGCCACCAAAAGCTGAATTTTTTTTTTTTTTTAGATACAAAGATTATATGAAAGCATCGATTCTGTTTTTTATTGCGGATTATAAGAATTTAGCCGCGGAGATCTGACACAAAACCGAATATTACTATTTCTCCAGAACAAACATTTGTATCTTTCAAATCCGCATGAAACCTTACCATGGTTCTTGAAGCTACTGATATCCCATATTGAAGATTGTAACTTTGAATCATGCACTGCAAGCTACCGGTCCTTTTCACCCTTATATCATCCGTGCTTTTTGTGCATGCTACTCCACCTGCTTGTTTCCTTGCGTGTGTCCAAAACATTGCACACTGGTGTGAGTTCAGACATGCTGATTTCCGTTGTATTTGTGACAACAGTCCTTCTTTAGTTGGATGCTTGGTGGATATCTGTCCCTTTGGGAATTTCTTCAGTGCAAGAGACCATTTTTGGGGCACATGTATTGAAAGATTATCCACTGATTCTCTGGACCATCCAGGAAGTGATATGATTGAGGAAGATGACCAAGAAGAAAATAACTGGGAAGAGGATGAAGAAGAACAGGAAAAAGAGGAAGACGATGACGAAGATGTTGATGAAGAGGAGGAAGAGGAAGAAGAAGAGGAAGAAGAAGAAGAGGAAGAAGAAGAGGAAGAAGAAGAGGAAGAGGAAGAAGAAGAGGAAGAAGAAGAGGAAGAGGAAGAGGAAGAAGAAGAGGAAGAAGAAGAGAAAGATAGTAATGGCAATGAAGATGGAGAGAATGACAATGAAGATGGAGAGAATGACAATGATAACGGCGCTGACGAGGATGGAGGTGAGGAAGATGACGATGAGGATTTCAAAGACAACCAAGGCAAAGACAATAAAGACTCAGAGAAGCTCTTTTTTTACGATGGTGGATCCAATGACAACGGCAAAAAGGTCCTGGGGGACAACTCAGGAAATGGAAAAGAGTTTGAAGATAGTCATTTCGCTAGTAATGAAACAAGTTCTCTGGATAACGGGAGGCGTGCCTGAATATCATTATGTTGGTGATTTAAGGGATATGATCCTTGCAAACTCACCAAATCTCAAAGTTTCAAGTCTGGAACTGGGTTCTGTTCATACTGGATCTTCGAATGTTCAGATTTTCAAACCGCAGTTGGGAGTGATATACGGTGATGATTCAAAAAGCAATCTTGAATCTGAGGACTATGGAGGATATAGCGCGGTGGATATTTTGAAGGCCAGTCACGGACTAGACAAAGATATACCCACTCCAGTTCAAGCTAGTGACAGTGAAGCGAAACACGAAGGTACACAAGCTAAGGAAATTACTGAAAATTTCCAGGACCATGTTTTACTTAAAGCAGGGGAAGAAGCTGTGTTGGAGCCTACCAAGAATGTTGATCGTTTTTATCAAAATTCGAGTAATAGCAAGCACCTCAAAGGAGGACAAGACACGAGTGATAAAGCCGAACCAAGCTCAGCGGCTAAAACACAAGAACAAGATGGAGAGTCAATAATCAGCTCACATTCCAAGAATCCATTCGAACAGAAGAGTTTGAGAACAGCTTACAAAGGGATCAAGAAAGAACAGCAAGATGGGGAGACCTCAATTCACATAACTTCATCCAAAAAGTTTGCTGGAAAACAAGAGGAGCATAGCCCTTACGCATACAATGGAAAAAAAAGCTTACATAGTTCAGCACCAATGAGGAGTTTCAAAGAGTTCCTTGAAGAAAAGGAAAAAGGCCCTGTGAAGATCACCAGTGATTTATTGATGTCAAATTCAAGTTCTCTTAAGGTAGGCAGTGTTGATGAAGCCCCTGAAACAGTCAATGGCGCAGAGATACAAATCGAAAAAGTGGCAGAGAATGCACCACCGACTACCCCAAGCTATAGACGCAAGAAGGAGAAGGATCCCGATATCTCAAAGAAAGAGTTTATAAAGGAGATCGCAAAGGAGAAAAAGGCTGAAGTTTTGAAAGCACCCCAAATAGCAGAGAAGGTCGTTAAAAAAGTAGCTCGCCCCTTGAAAATTGCTGCAAAAACTGCTGTCAAAAAAAAGCTCAGAGCAGAGATAAAACTCGAGGACGCAGCCGATGCAGTCAAGGACAAAGCAGAACGGTTCAAAGATAAATTCCTCAAAGGTAAAGAAAACGATGAAACCGGATTATTGATTGATGGGGCTGAGTGGTTGAGTGACAAAATTTTGAAAGACGACGGTAAGGAAGACTGGGTTCAGGATGATACTGAAGATTGAAGAGGATGAGACTGAAGAATGAAGTAAAGATGTAAGAACTATTACTACATACTACATAGCTTAATTAATTTGAACGGATACGCTAATGTAAGTTGTGCATATCTCATGCATGGGGGTTGCATAAGTGCATTAGCTCACCCTTATAAGTTATGCCCATCCAATCAGTCAGCAGCCAGCGCGGCAAATTTTTATTGTCCTTTTCAAAATTCATAATGGGTTATCCCAAGCCGTTTTCAACAGCTCATAACCTGGTTACGTTCATTTGTCAAGAATCAAGATCAGGAATTAGCTGCAAAGAGAGATTGACGACATGGATGAACATCAAGCTGCTGTCATCACTGCCGCTATAGAACAGCAGAAGTTAGAAGAAGCCAGAAGGATAGCACAGGAGTCACATGATACAAATCCAGAAGATCGCAACAGCAATGAGGACAAAAAGGATTTTAAAGAAGAACATATTACAACTGATGAGTCCAAAGAAACTCCACGTTTGCCTAAATCTCACAAATCATTTGCAGTGGATCCTGCCTTGAAAGTTGGTGTTGGTATTGTTACAGATATAATTGCTCCAAGAACCAATCATGATGAACCTATTCCATCTCAACTGCCAATTGAAATAGGTCATGCGGAGTGTACAAGATGCAAAAAGGATTATCCCGTGGTTGACGGGAAGGTATTCAAGCTGTGCCCTCATTGTCGTGAACTTCAAAGAGAGAGATCAAGAAGATGGCAACAAAAAACAAAAAAGAAAGAAGGTGCTTGCAGAAGATGTGGTGTTACGATTCCTCCGGAACAAAACACTTTTGTTCTGTGTCCGCCTTGTCGTTTAAGTTTGAGAAATAGAAAATCAACAAGATATGACAATGGTAAATGTGTCCACTGTTCTGGTGTCAATGACTCCACGGAATATAAAGTCTGTACCAGATGCAGAAATAACGATAAGATTAGAAGAAAAGAGCTCGAGGAACGCAAGTGCTGTAATCGTTGTGCCAAACCTTTAGGCGAACAAGATAATGGCCGCAAGGTGTGCTTTCTTTGCAGGGGAAGAAAGAAAACCGCTGCCAAGGCCAATGCAGCAGCAGCAGAGGCAGCAGCCCAGGTAGTATCTTCTTCTAGTGACCAGCCTGACATGACAAATTATCCACAAGTTCACCTTGCACAGCAGGCTCAGGCTCAGGCTCAGGCTCAGGCTCAGGCTCAGGCTCAGGCTCAGGCTCAGGCTCAGGCTCAGGCTCAGGCTCAACAAGTCCAGCAAGTTCAACAACAGCTAGAAGCCAATTTGTTTGCCCAGTCTCAACAAGACGATTGACCACTTTGCACATTATACACTGCTCTTTGTTGCCCATCGATTTGCGCCGGATATGCTATCGTATGACTTAAACCATCCACATCAACTAGGCAAATACTTATACACGCTATAGCTCTACGGATTATATAGATAACAATCGTATATGTTTTAGTAAATACTAATCGAATCGCGTCCAGCTTTTGAAATACACAATTAGTTAAGAATGGCAACAGCAACAGATTGGAAATCATCATGACTGATACTAACCTTGACTGAGGCATTTGGTGCAGCTTTTGAAGCATCACCATGTAAGACAACCTGTGGAGCGCCGGTAGAGTCATGTGTAATTTCAATGTCCCTCAATTGGGCACCAGCGCCCTTCGATTCAACACCCAAAGCTTTGAAGACAGCTTCCTTCGCAGACCAGGCACCAGCAAATGAGGATTGCGGAGATGGTGCTGACTGGCAGTATTTGATTTCAGCTGCAGTGAAGTTACGTTCGATGAAGGTCTTATTTTCAATGTTGATAGAGGAAATCAACTCGACATCAACACCAACATTTTTTGAGCCACTAGAAATTCTAGAGGTCAAATCTGTTAAAACTTTGGAGGTGTCCTTAGAAGATTTAGAAACATAAGACTCGACACTTTGGATGCCCTTCTGTGCATATTCCAATTCACCGCTTTTAGATTGAGAGACTCTAGCCAAAGGATCCAAGTAAACAGGGTTTTGTAGATCCGCACTGTATGGGGCATGGTCTTTAGCTTTAAACATGGTGTTGTTGATGAAAGATTTATGGAAGTGGGAGTAAGCCTTGCTATGTCTCTCCTTAACTTTCTTCGTATAAGTTTCATATTCTTCTCTAGATAAGACAGCAAACAAATAGTCACTATTGATGGCAATTGCTTGAGCACCTTTCTGACCGAAACCGAATGAAGTAACTGAAACAGCCTTGACACCATCAGTCTTGATAGATTTGGATGGGAACAACAAGTATTCGAAATTTTCCAGTTCTTGATCAATGTTATCAGCGTTACGGTTACCTGGAACAATACCACTGTTCAAAATTTGCAAACCACCATTGAACATCCAGGCACCCGCAGCACCCTTTGGATGACCAGTTAAGTACTTTTGGAAAACAGCCAAAGCTGGGTTACCTTCAGATCTACCCAAGTGTTCAAACATCATGTTCAAAGTAGCAGATTCATTTTTATCATTAGCTTTGGTAGAAGTACCATGCAATGAGCACACATTGATATCATCAACAGTCAAGCCATAAGTAGCCAAAGCACCACGGATTGGAGCAATTCTTGGGTTGTTCTGATGGAAGAAGTTACCATAGTATTCTTTAGCCAAGTTAATTTGCTTTTGAGCTTCCTCTTGGATTTCGTGAACCCTTTCAGTGATAAACGTAGCTTGCTCTTCAGCTGGGTATGCCTTGGCATCTTCTTGCAAGTATTCATACTCAGAATCAATCCATGCCTTGACTTCTTTGATTCTTCTTTCGACTTGACGTTTTCTGTAAGAGATATCCATCAAAGAGGTACCATGTTTTAAGTCACCATGGTGTTCACGAGCAGTAGTTAAAATACCCTTACCTGGAGCCGGAACAGATCTACCGATCTTGTCAGTAGCAGTAGCAGTCAACCCCAAGATACCGTAGATTGGAACACCCATTTCCAATGCCAATTTCGCGTTCATGATGATCTGAATACCGGAACCTTGAGCTTCCATAAAACCATTTCTTGTGGTAGTAGCAGGTCTAGACATTTCACTAGGAGCACGTCCTTGTTCAAGCTCATCCAAGGTGTTGGATGTGGCATTCATGTTACCAAACTCGTATGAGCCTTCTTCTTGGAAGTCATCATAACCACCAACGATACAAACTTTGGCTTTACCTGAGATAATAGTCTCATAACCGATATCCAAGGATTCAACAGCAGTAGCACATGCACCAACTGGTGTCTTAATTGGACCCGATGAAGATAACAACAACATGTTAACCCAAGCAGACATAGTATTGATGAAAGATTCTTGCAAGATATCGTTCTGGACAGGCTTCTCTTGGTAACGATCCTTGAACATACCACGCAGGGCAGAAACACCACCCATACCAGAACCCGAACAGTTACCCAATTCAGAAACATGGATGTATTTGTATAATTCATAAGGATCTTTGATACCAGCAGAAATGAATGCTTCAACGACAGAGACCAAAACAAACAAAGTGATTGGATCAACTTGACTGATAGTGTCTTCTGGAATACCGTAACGTTTAGCATCCCAACCAGTTGGAATTTGACCAGCAACCAAACGGTCAAATCTCATAGCTTTTGGAATGTATAAAGTAGCACCCTTCAATAGCTTAACAGTATACTCGCCAGTTTCAGTATTTTCTTGAATCTCACATTTGTCACCATGCTCAGCCTTGAAATGTTCAGCAGTTTCCTTAGAAGCTTCGAACTCAGCCAGATCATCTTCGATGACAACCTCTTGAATAAATTCTTTCTTGTTTGGATTGTAGCCATTGAATAGTTCTGGTTCAATCAATCTAATACCACAGTGTTCAATGATGTAGGATTCATATTTAGATTTAACATCCTTATCTTCAACTGGTTCATTAGTCTTAGCATCAACCCAACCAGTGTATGGTCTACCCTTCAAGTTACCATTGTGATATTTAATCAAACCCATGATCCAGGCAATCTCGATACAACCCTCTAAGGAAAATTCACCAAAGGCTTCCATTTCCCATCTAGTTCTTGAAGAACCCCATGGGCCAACTTCGGAAAAACCAGTAACAACAACCACCTTTTCCAAATTCAGTAAACCTTCCAACTTTGGTGCCAGTTTTTTGATTTCATCATATGATTTCAAATCTGGGAAAGCGAATTTCTGGTTAGCCTTTGGTTGAATCTTAGTTCTCATGAATGGTTCATCAGCGTTGGAACCATGAACGACGGAGTGTTCATGAGAAGTTTCCAAACTGACAGCTCTTCTAACTTCAGAGGAGTCTAAGATTTCTTTTCTCAATTGGTTGGTCTTCTCCTTCAGCTCTGTGATAAATTGAAGACCACCATTCAAGTCAGCAAAAACAGGGCTCTTTTGACACAGTTCAGTGATTTCAGGAGTTAATAAACCTAGCAAATTGAAACCCATTTCCGATTGGGAGAAAGTTCTCACTCCCATCTTTTCAATACCTTCAGAAATGATGTTATTCGCACTCATCAAACCTGTACCTCTAGTCCAACCAATGATAGCACCGCAGATAGTCAACTGGTTAGACCAGTTTTCAGAATACCATCTGTTAAACAAAGTTTCCAAAGAAAGTTTGGACTCAGAGTACAAACCATCATTACCGAAAGTACCGTGGTTTGGAGACATTGGTAAGACAACTTGAGCTGGTCTAGTTTCGATACCTCTAGCGGTCTTGTGGTTTTTGACAGAACCCAAGATTCTCAACAAGTTGGTCAACATGATACGGTGGGCCAATTCGGATTTGGAATCGATTTGAGACAAATCAATGCCATTTTCTGGAATAGCAGCAAAGGGAATAATGGCATCCAAATCCCAGCCTAAACCACCCTTCTTGGCATCATCATAAATATAATCAACCAAAGCCTCAACATCTTGTTTAGAAGCTTGATTGAATGGTACAACAACCAGAGACGAACCTTTAGCACCGTATTTAGCATAAATTTGTTGATAGAAATCAGTAACCTTCTTGGAAAATCTGGAAGTAGTAACAATGACATGAGCACCACCTTGAATTAAACCCTGTAAAACTTCACAACCGATAGAGCCAGCACCGGCACCAGTAATCAAGACGTATTTATCTTTGAAAGTGACACCATTGACAGCAGCTTGTTCCAAACCATCCAAGTAAGCAGATGTCAATTGACGATCATAAGACCAAGAGTTATCAGGTAATCTCTTTTTCAAGTGCAAAAATGGAATAGTCTCCGGTGGGATCGATTTAGAAACAGGGTTGGAGATAGAAGAGTTAGTTGGTAGTGACGCAACTTCCTTGGTAGAATCAGTATCCAAGTTATCATCATTAGAACCAGCAATCGTACTTGACTTGTGCATTTCAATTTCATCAGAGGATTCTAAGAATTTGATCAATTCACCATAAAGATTTTCGAATTCAATCTTGGTGTTATCAGACAATCTAGCTTGTTTGGAGATGGCTTTATATGCTTTGGTCAAATCATCAGCAATGGTTGGTTGGTCTTGCTTAGTGATATGAGAACCTTGAGACATTTCCAGAACATATTGTTGGAATTTACGAACGTTTTCTCTTGGTTCTTCAGAATACTCAACATTACCCTTATGGTCAACCTTAGTCTTAGGACCCAATGGGAAAGAAATATCCTTATAAACAGGATCCAAATCCAAAACTTGTTTACAGTTTTCGATCAATTGGTTACCTAATTCTTTAGCCAATGAGTAGTTTTCACCCTTAGATTCATCAGCTTGATTGATGTGGTATTCCATAAACTTGATCAGAGTACTATTAGAACGGTTCATGATGTTGATGGCTTCAGAAACCAACTCTCTGTCAACTCTCTTCAATAGACCATGAATGATTTCAAAGTATAAAGTCAACAAACTTTGTCTGGACCAATTCCAGGAAGAATCAAAAACTCTGGCCTTCTTTCTAGAGAAAGAAGAAGAGATTCCTTCGATGAAAGTCTGACCTAATTCGTTGGTAATGAAATCCAATTGAGATTGCAAGGAGTTCAAAGCATCTTTTTGTTGGTCAACAACTTTGCTTGATTTGTTCAGATCCATTTTCAAGTAACGAGCCAAGACTTGTAACTGTTGGCGAGCCAAAACCTTGTTATCCTTGGTCAATTCTTCAAAAGCAGCGGCATCAATAGTAGCACCACCAGCGGCAGAGCCTGATCCAGCAGAGGCAGAAGCAGAAGCCAAAGAGATACTGGCAATCGAAGCGTATTTCTGTGCAACAGTATCCAAGAAGGACTTAGCATCACCTTCATTAGCTAAACGAGAAGGTGGCTCTTGGGTTAAGGCAATCAACAAGACAGAATCTTGTCTACCAGCACCTAAACCCCAACGGGTTTGCAAGTACTTTCTGGCAACGGTAACCGAAAACCCACCTGGCATCTTGGAAGACATCAATCTGGCAATCAAAGATGAAGATTGTTTACCCAATGCACCAGAGAAGGTTTCTTGGAACTGTTCTGCCAATTCTTCCAAAGGAGTTTCCTCTGGCTTTTCAGGGGTACTACCAAATTCTTTACCTAAGTCACCCAAAATCTCGTTCTGGATGGTTGATTTACCATTGACTAAGTCCTTGATAGCCTTAGCCATTGGAACTTGATCCAAGGACTTCTTCAATTTCTGGGCAACCAAGACATGAATTAACAAGGAGGCCTTGACAGGTTCATCCGGGATTTCAGCAACTGGACCAGAAGGAGCGGCAGATGAGGCAGCTGGGGCAGCTACAGGAGCAGAGGCAGCAGCAGGTGTGGCAGCAGGAGCAGAGGCATCAGCAGCAACAGGGGCTTCTTCCTTAGCAGCCAAATCAGCAGGGTCTGGGGTGTAGTAAATTTCTTTAGCATCCTTAGCGTAGCACAGAACTTGCCTTTGTAAGGACAACGCAGCATCGTAGGACTCATACTTAGCCTTGATGGTTCTCGTAGCCATACCGGCCAAAGTAGGAGAAGGACCAATCTCAACAACTCTCTCAGTGTTGTAGTCTTTCAAGAAGACATCTTGGGTCTCGATCCATCTCACAGGACTGGCGAATTGGTAAGCCAAAAGCTCGGTTAGCAGAATGTGCGCCAACTCTTGTTCGACTTCTGGACGCATTGTGTGGTTTTACTTGTCTTGTGCTGTCGTTGCAATTGGGACAATTGATAGCGGTTATATACAAGCCCGCGCTCAACACGCGAATTTTTTATGTTGACACTTTTTGTTGGGCAGCCTGCCATAATATGTAGATGGGCTTTGTGGTGTACGAATGTTTTCAGCTATGGTAAGAGCACTCACTCTCATTACATAAACAAAACGCGAAATTTATCAAATTAACGAAAAGACGCGTAATCGTGATAATTGATTTGAATCAAGAAGCTCAATAGACTTAGGCGATAAAGGTTTGAAAATCCACTGTGACCATGCATATCAAAAAGATTGTGATCCAGGGGTTCAAAACCTACAAAAACACAACAATCATTGAGGATATTTCTCCCGGGCACAATGTCGTTGTTGGGCGTAATGGTTCAGGGAAATCCAACTTCTTTGCCGCCATCAGATTCGTGCTCAGTGACCAGTACACAAGAATGACCAAGGAAGAGAGACAAGGGTTGATTCACGAGGGATCAGGGACCGTGTTATCTGCCTACGTGGAGATTGTGTTCGACAACTCTGATGGAAGATTCCCCACAGGCAAAGACGAGGTGATCATCAGAAGAACGATTGGTTTGAAGAAGGACGATTATTCCTTGGACTACAAGTCTTCTACCAGAGCAGATATTATGCAACTACTTGAAAGTGCAGGATTTTCCAAGTCCAACCCCTACTACATTGTCCCGCAGGGTCGTATAACTTCTTTGACCAATGCTAAAGATGTTGAGAGGTTGAATCTCTTGAAAGAGGTTGCTGGTGCTAAAGTTTTTGAGAACAAACTTAAAGAGTCACAGAAGGAGATGTCGAAAACTAAAAACCAGAGAAATAAGATTGATGAGATGTTTTTTTTCATTCAAGAAAGACTTGCTGATTTGGATTCTGAAAAAGATGAATTGAAGAAGTACCAAGATTTGGAAAAGGATAAAAAAATTTATGAATTCATCCTTTATGACCGTGAATTGAATGGAATAACAAACTCCATTGAGGAAATTGACAGTGAATATCAAAATGCTATTGATAACTCTCATAAGTTCACTGAAGATTTGGAGAAAAGAGAAAATGTGATCAGGGATTTAGAGAAATCCATTGATTCCACTCAACACGATGCTAAACTCTTGAATATTGATCTTGAACAACATATGACATCCTCTGAGGAGATAACAAGAACAATCTATGAGAAATCTGCTTTATTAGATGAAATCAGGGAGACTTTTGATTCTCAACAAATGGCTTTGAAAGTCAACCAGGAGCAACTCAATACGATTGAGAGAAAATTGAAATCCACTGAAGAAGAGATAAAGTTGAAAGAGCCAAGAGTAGATTCTTTGAAAACTGCGGACCAGGACTTGAGATCGGAAATATCTGCCTTGAAGACTAAGCAAAATATTCTTTACTCCAAACAAGGTCGTTACGCAAAATTCAACACCAAGGAAGAGAGAAACGAATGGATTCAATCTCAAATGACAGAGCTTAAGCATGATAAGGAAAGAAGAGAACATCAAATTAGCACATACCGAGACTCTCTAGAGCTTGCTAAAGCAAAACTCGAAGCCCTCTCACAAGAAGTATCTGAATTAGAGGATGCTGCCAATGGTCCATCTGCTCAAGCTGAATTCTCTCAACTAGAAGCAAAAATTACTGACTTGAGAAGACAATACACTGAGGAGAATGATGCCAAAAAATCCTTGTGGAGGGATGAAAGTCGTTGCAAAACTATTTTGGAGTCAATTGAAGCTGAGTTACACAAAGCTCAAAGAAGTGTCAACCAAACCATGGATAGACAACAAAGTAACGGGCTTGATGCGGTTAAACGCATCACTGAGAGATTAGGAATCTCTGGTGTTTATGGCCCTCTGGGTGAATTGATTCAGGTCAATCAAAAATACCGAACAGCCGTTGAAGTCATCGCCGGTAACTCTTTATTCCATGTTGTTGTCGATAATGATGATACTGCCTCTACACTGATGGAAGAACTACTAAGAGAAAAGGCCGGCCGTGTCACATTTATTCCTTTAAACAGATTGAAAGTGAAGGATGTCGTATACCCGGATTCAAGTGATTGTGTCCCCTTGATAAAGAAGATTGGGTTTGATTCTGCTGTTGAGAAGGCTGTCAAGCAAACATTCGGTAAGACAATCGTCACAATTGATCTAGAGAGGGGGTATCAGTTCTCTAAAGAGTTCAATTTGAATGCCATCACTTTGGACGGTGATAAGGCTGATAGAAAGGGTGTTTTAACCGGTGGTTATCATGATTTCAAGAGATCAAGAATGGAGGCTATGAAGACCAAACAAGACAAGGCAAAGGAAGTCAAAGAGCTTGAAGCTAACTTGGCAAGAATCAAAAGTGAGATCCACAGAAGAGAATCCCATATCAGCCAAATTCAAAATGACCTCTGCAGACTCCATTCTGATCATGATAAACTAGTGTCCTCCAAGAAAAACATCAAATTCTCTCTTTCAAATAAATTAAATGAGAAGTACAAGATTGAAGAGTCTATCAAATTTGGTGAAGGACAGATACTGAAGTCAAGTGGAGTGGTTGAGGGTATCAATACAAAGCTATCTAAATTATCCTCTGAACTGGAATCAGCCTTTGAAGAAGGGCTATCAGATGGAGAGAAGCTGGAGTTGAAATCCATAACGGAAACTTTGTTGGTGGCTGAAAAGAACTGGAACCAGATCGTTGATGAATTAATGCTAGAGGAGTCCAACTTAACAAAACTTAACTTGGAGTTGAAGGAAAATTTGCATCCCCGTCTACAGGAAATTCTTAAAAGACAAGGTGATGACTCTGGCCGAGATCTGGACTCCGAAATTCAAAATATTACTAAAGAGATTGAAAACTTGGAGGAGAAGAAGTCTAAATTTGACGTTCTACTAAGTGAAATTCAATTACAGATTGATGGTAAGTCTCTGGAGCTGAAAAAACTAAAAGCTGATTTGGAAAAGGCGAACGAGCAGCAACGTAAATTGGTTAAGACGCTCGATAATTTCCAAAGAAACTCGGAGAAGTATTTAACCAAAAGGCAAGTCTTGGTTTCAAGAAGAGATGAAACTCAAAGTAAAATTAGACAATTAGGCACACTCCCCGATGCTGCTTTCAATAGAACAGATGAACAGGATAATGAGACTCTGCTCAGAAAGTTGAATGAAGTAACAAAAGGCCTAGAGAAATTCAGTCATGTCAACAGAAAAGCGCTTGAACAATACCTGAATTTTACCAAGCAAAGAGATGGTTTGGTTGAGCGTCGTAAAGAGTTGGATAATTCCGAAGAGAGCATTACTGATTTGATGAATCACTTGAGCGAAAGGAAAAATGATGCTATTGAAAAAACATTCGAAGAAGTTTCAAAGGCGTTCGCTGAAGTGTTCCAGAAACTGGTTCCAAAAGGTACTGGTAGATTGATCATGCAAGCTAAAGGGAAGTCATTGCAACAAGTTGAACAGAATAATGAAGAAGATGATGATATAGAGATAGAAGAAGAAGATGAATCGATAGTGGATAATTACAGTGGCGTTTCGATTCAAGTCTCTTTCAACTCTAAGAACAATGAACAGCAAAGAATCGAGCAGCTATCTGGTGGCCAGAAATCGTTGTGTGCTATTGCATTGATTCTTGCAATTCAAAAATCAGATCCAGCTCCATTTTATCTATTCGATGAAATCGATGCTAATTTGGACACCCAATACCGGACTGCCGTCGCCAATTTGATCCACGAGCTAAGTCAAGGAGCACAGTTCATTTGCACAACTTTCAGACCTGAAATGTTACAAGTTGCTAACAAGTTTTTTGGCGTCATGTTTAACAATAAAATTAGTACTGTTAGTGAGATCCAACAAAGTGATGCCTTGGGGTTCGTGGAAGGTCAAGAGCAGCGGTCATAATGCCATGTTTTTAATTTGATTGAGCCTGCATGTTATGTACTACCATGAAATAGCTAATGAATATAACCAATATTTACTAAAGCTACCGTAGGAACTTGTAAGAGATGGGCTGTATTAAGATACATTGATCATGAAAATATACAACTATTAACAACAAAAAAGATCTATTAACTCTTTTTGACATTTTGAAGCAGATTCTTGAAACCACTACTAATTCTTGAGCTCTTGGTTCTGTTTCCACCCAACAGGTCCTTTGCAGCTTTTGCATTCAAGAACTTTTTACTTCCTTGCCATTGATCATCATCTGAGCTATCGGAATTGGAACCTGAATCAGAAGAACTGTCAGAATCATCATCATCTTCCTCCTCTTCACCATCGTCATTTTTACCTTTAGAGACTTGTGAATTGTTCATATTAGTTGGTCTTTCAGACTTCGGCGTCAATGAGTCCTGGACTTCAGGAACACCTCTGAAAGCTAGATCAGAGAGAGAACTCAAAGAGAGACGAGATCTCTTAGAATTCTTTGGGTCAGTCTTAGGCTCTGGTTTGGACGGACTTGATGGTTGGCTTGGAGAGATATTCTCTTGAGATAACTTGTTGGAAGCAATAGCCTTTCTGAGATCCTCTCTCTGAGGTGGTGGCTGAGAAAGCATTCTTGGTGTATTCACGATTCTCGGAGCTCGTTTGGATCTCTCCTCTCCTTCATCATCCTCTTGATCATCCTCCTCCTCATCTTCTTCTTTTTCGTCTTCAGATGAAGACGATGAATCTGAGTCCGAAGCTGAACTGTTAGCAGATTGATAGTTAGAGCTATCTTGATCTCCATCAGTATCTCGTGTCTTCTCTGGACTTGAGCTCTTAGAGGATTCTTCTTCCTGTTCTTCTCCGTCCTCATCAGAGCTATCCTTCACAGTTTCCATGGACTTGAAACCTCCAGGTGGAGGTCTCAAACTAGTAATTACAGGACTTCCTGATTTTTTAGCAATCTTCTTGGCTTCTTCAATCTTCAATACTTTCTCAGCAGCTTGCTTTTTTTTTTTGAGTAGATCCAGCTTTGCCTTCTCGAATAGTTCTCTAGTTTCCCCAGCCTGGTTCGCTGGTGATGTTGATTTAGCTCCTGCTTCATTCGCCCCTTTGTTTTGAGAAGAAAATGTAAGTACAGTCGTCTCATCAGAAATAATCGAGTTATCCTGAGCAGATTTCAGGGTGGAATCTTCGAACCCCCTACCCACCTTCCTCTTCAGTCTTCTTTTAGCATTATACAACAATCTCTTGCGTTCTTTGTACATAGCTTCTTTTCTTTCAGTTGTAGTATTTGGGTCAAGCAAAGCATCATTAACGGCTTCCAAGCCCGGAACATCAGATATTTCTAGACCATCAGGCATAGATGTGTCATATTTATCCTTCTTAGTTGCTGAATCAGTAGATTTTGCCACTTTGGTTTTGGGTGTTTTTGGTGTTTTTGGTGACCCCTTAGGATTAGAGTTCGGGGAAGACTTCGTTTTTGAAGCACTTTTTAAAGAATCAAATGCCTGAGAAGACTTTGGAGTAGTGTTAGCTTCAGGGTTTGCACTAGCAGAAGTGTTTGCAAAATCTCCATCAGAACCAGTGGAAGCAACAGTTGGTGCCTTCGCTTCAAAATTAGCACTATTTGGGAGATCAACAACAAGTTTAGGAAATCGACTTAAAGTCTTACCATAGCTAATATCTGACGGAGAAGTGGCGGAAGCCGTAGGAGTTTTGTTATTGGACTTTTTGGAAGTAGAACTCAGTTCCGAAACGATCAGACCAGCCTTTGCTTCCAAATTGGAATCTCTCTCGGACTTCTTGAAGGAACTCATTTGAGAAAACTTTTTTGGAGTTTCATTAGTTTCTTCTTTGGACAAATTCTTTTGAGATGAACCATTAACAGGTCCTTGCTTCTTTGACGGCGTTTTCGCCCTTGAAGTATCAGCGTTTTCCATCTCGACATCTGAGCCATTTTCAGTGCTGTTATCATCGGTGGACTCTTCCTCTTCTTCCTCTTCCTCTTCTTCTTCTTCTTCTTCTTCTTCTTCTCCTTCGTCATAACCATTACCGGATACATTGACCTGAGTCCCATTAGCTTCACTCACTTTAACTGAAGGTTCATTCACAATGCCCAATAATTGAGTATCAGATATAGGAGAAGAAGGAACAGAAAGGTCTGGAAACTTGGCAACAGCAATTCTTCTAATAGCCTCAACAGCAGCAGCCCTAGTAGCTCGTTTAGGAACTGTTTTCGTCAAAGAATGGAGAGCAAGCTTTCTTCTAACAGACGCAGGAACCCTTCCTGTTTTAAAGATCTTGATGATTTCTTCTTTAGAAAACTCAGGCTCACCTGAAACGGATTGCTCTGTCACCGGCAGTGAGTGCTCCTTCTGTTCTTCGTCCTTAGTTTTGGCTTGAACCGTCGGTTCTTCCGCATCGTTATCATCGTCATCTACTTCTTCTTCCTCTTCTTCTTCTCCATCGCTAGTAGCTTCCACTGATCTCATGTTATCAGAAGTGTCTTCAATAACAGCTTCAGCCAGTCCTTCCTTGACCTTGGAAACGGCACTCTTCGTAACCGCAGAATTTTTCAGATCTTCAGGTTTCTGAAATGATTCAGAACCAGACTCAGAGACAGGCTCAGATATAGGTTCGGGGTCGGAGTCGGATTCAGAAAAGGAGTCTTTATGATTATCTTTATTGGCAGCAGACTTTAAGATATCCTTTATTGGAGGACTACTCTTTCTTTCAACCTCAAACTCCAATGGCTTCTTTGTTGGGATCTTCTTTTGAGCAAGTTTCTCATTGATTTCTTGCTCATGTAAAGTAGCATCTGCGGCATCCTTCAGCTGTGGTTCAGGCACCACGAGCATTCCAGAAGTGATTCTCTTTGAAGTCGGCAATGGGGAGGCACTAGATGGTTTCCCTTTTTTAGGGTCCTGATATCTTATGGATTCCTCTTCCGGTGGTGGGAGAGACAGATCGGCCGAATCATCTCCATTCACCACAGAGATGTTTGAAACGTTTCTCATGTCAGCTTCAGATTGAGGATTTGGCTCTGGATAAATCTGGTTGGATAGAGGAGTCGATCTTCTGCGGTTATCACCATCCGATCTCCAAATGGACGATTCACGGCGGCTCGTCTCTGCTACTTGCTGCTTGGTCTGCCTCTTCTTAGGTATGGAAATAGTGGATAGGTTTGCAGAGGCCCGGCGCTTTCTGGAACTGTTGATGTCATTGTCCAGGGTGTCATCGAGCGATCTGATTTCGCTGAGTAGCAAAACACGCACAACATTGTCGTAGTCAAAGACATCACCTGCAGTATAATCCGGGTCCAAATCACAGCTCTGCGAATCTTGAAGCTTCAAAATATCTAGAGGGTCCTCGTCAGGATATAATTTTGAAAATCTGGCACTGATCTCGTTGGCAACCTCTAGTAGCGAACGTCCTTTGCTGGTAAGATGGAGAAACTTTCTATATGCCGTAGGAAGAACTGAAACAGCATTGGAACCAGCAGCATTGGTATTGGCAAAGTTTAAGGAACTATTGGCAGTAGGGGTACTCGTGGCAATATCTCGCAAGTAAGGGGAGGATCCCGGGATGGAACCTTCAATGCCCCAGGGACGATGTTGTTGTTGTTGGGTTTGGAGCTGCGCTTTCTGTTGTTTTAAAGCGCTTGGAGGCACCAAGACAACCTGTAGCTTCAGCATCACGGGTTACACAGGAGAGAAACAAAACCTGGTGACCTATATATGATGACTTTGGTGGCGATTGCGTCCTATTTGGGCCTTGAATCAGCTTATTTTATATTCTATAGTTACGGCGCTAAAAGGTTACAATTGTTTTTTTTTTTTGCTCTTAGGCCGAGAAAAAATTCTAACAAGATAATTACGCGTAAAATACACCATCGCCAAACTCATTTAGCATGTGCTCAACTCAAATGAAAGCATTGAAATCTCACACCTTACGGCATTGTTTATGAAATGTCGGAAACGTTGAATCATACAAGGAAGTGAGATCAGCCGATCTCTTAGTGAATAGATTTTTTCTACAAAATGACCTGTAGACAGAGACTCAAGAGTATCCCTTAATCGAAAGTATATAGTGACATTTTTTGCTCAATGTGAAAATCTTTATAATTTTGACTGGTCATAACGGACAACCTCATCAATAGCTCTTGCGACCTTCTCAACGTTGTGTTCGTTCAATCCCGCAACGGACGCTCTACCAGATGAAACCATATAAACAGCATGTTTCGATTCAAGTCGGGCAACTTGATCTTTGTTCAAACCCGTGAAGGAAAACATACCCTGTTGTGTGACTATATGATCCCAGTTACCTGGAGTTCCCAATTGGTCGAGTAACTTGACCAATGCCACTCTTTGTTTGTGGATACGTTGACTCATGGTGATTAAATCATCTTGCCACTGTTTTCTCAAGTCTGGTGTGTTGAGCACTTTGGAAACAATCTTAGCTCCATAAGCTGGAGGGTTGGATAGTTCAGATCTAGTGTAGACTTGCAACTGAGACAGAATTGCCGGCTTATTCTCGTTGGTCGGTAATACCAAGTGGAAAGCACCAACTCTTTCACCGTACATACCAACATTTTTAGCGAATGATTGACAGATCAATATTGGTGCCTCTAAAACCTTGACACCCTCACGTAAAGCCCAAGCGTCATTTTCCAAAGAGCCACTAGCAAAACCTTGGTAAGCAGAATCAAATAATGGTAAATGGTTCTTCTCTTTTAATGCATTCAAAATCTGAACCCATTGTTCCTTGGTCGGATCCAAACCAGTTGGATTATGCGCACAGGCATGTAGCAAGAAGACTGAACCTTCTGGGGCAGCTTCAATATCTCTGAGGTATCCTTTCAAGTCTAATGACTTGGTTTGATCGTTCCAATACGAATAAGAGGCGGTCTTCAACCCCATTGTTTCAAAAACTTGAAAGTGATTGGCCCATGTTGGCTTAGAAAGGTACACCGTGTTAGATTTATGGTAAAATTGCTTGATAAATTTGGCAGCAACATGCAAGGAGCCGGTACCAGACAGTGTTTGGATGGAAATCAGTCTCTGCTCCTTAATAGCTGGTGAATCTTCCCCCAAAATAACATTGGCAGCAGCAGAGACAAAAGAGGCAAAACCTTGGATTGGCAAATACTCATGGTTGAATTCTGAGTCCTCGTGAATAAGTTGTTCAGCACGCTTTACAGATGGTAAGACCCAAGGCTTTCCGTTCTCATCACGATAGGCTCCAATACCTAAATCAACCTTGTCGGAACGACTGTCAGCGACATAACGGGCCTTCAAGCCGAAAAGAGCATCAGGTGGGAGCTGTTGGATGTCAGAAAAGATGTGTGGCATTGTTTGTAGACAGGCAAATCAATGCGATACTGGATGGTGTATAACAAACTTCCAAGGTCGAAAAGATGCCAATCATCAAAATTTCTCTCATGAGATGACTCGTACGTAATTTGGGGAGAAAAAGTGTTATGAACACTGAGCAGAAGTACGTGACAAATTATTAAGTCACATTCGAAAAGCCTTCCATCACAATTGTTGCAGTAACTTGTCGGCGCGTTTGTGAATCTTGTTTCCAAGCGCCAATCATATGGATTCAGGACTGACCATTACACTGAATCTGATACTCGAAAGATACGAAATATCAACTTCTGAGGATCAGAACAGGTGGGCTTATCTCGGATCAACTCCGCACTGTGGGATTAAAAAAATTACTTCTTTGGCGGGATGATGCAATGCACAATATATAGAACGTCTATTCGTGAAACCAAAGTCTTTATTCTTCGAAATATATACTTCTCATCCTGTGTAATCTTTCTAAGATATGGTCTATATCTTTTACTTCTTGACTGGTACATGCTGGAGGCTTGCCCACTTGCTTCTTGATTACTGCTCTGAGAATCTTAAGAAGAACCCTGTAGCCCGTGACATAACACGACCAAAAATGATGCTCCGTTAAAAGATTGATTTTTTCTTTGCCAATCAGTGCTCTTCTACCATCTGACTCAGATGTCAAAAGTACAGTATCATACATGACCTCAATCTTCCATCCTAAAACCGTCAACTCAGCAACTCTTCCATCGAAGACGTAGTTGTGCTCAGAAGCCCAACTTTTCACTAGTTCCAGATCTTCATCGCTCAATGAGTTTTCCAATTGGAGCTCCGATATTTCTTTCTTCAATGTCACGTTGTGCTCATATAATTCTCTGAACCTCTTCAACTCATTGGCAAAATTTCCGAATGATATCTCATACACACTCATTGGAGTATACTGTCTCCTCCAGGTGCAGTTCTGATCGTGCGAGTTTATCAGTTCCTGAGCATATTTGTTCAAAATTCTATCCAGTAGTTGATCATTATCATCATTATCATCATTATCATCATCAATTTCAGGTAGCCGTATGGTGAGCGAGGAGTAACAGCAGAGACACTTCAATTCGTCCAAAGACCTTTCGTTACAAACCCACCCACGACTAGCAGCGATCAATGGGTTCAGTTTTTCTGCCTGTATATTCCAACAGGATCCATTTCTGAACGTGCATATTCTTTTTAGTAGATTTTCACGGTCAAACGGTCTGTATGCGCCATTTTTCTGAAAGTTAGGCACAGGGGCAGATTCAGACCGAATACGTCTTCTGCTGATACTTTTGAAGAACTTGATAGTGGGGTTGTTTTCATAAACGGGATCTTTTTTCTTCGCTAGCCTCTGGGCATACCTCTTTGAGAGCCGCAAAAGGTACTGAGATTTCGTAGCATCAGACACAGCAGAGATAGGTCCTTCGTTTTGAAGATCTATCGACCCGAGTAGTTGAGAAGCCTTATCACTGGTCATTTACAGGTTGAATATCTTTTGTATTCTCAAAATACATTGCAAGAGATTACTACGTTCAACGCTTTAAACTAAACGGCAATTAGCGCCTTTTGACAAATTCGCGGCTTCAGAAACTTTTGGCTTTGGCTTTTTTTTTCATTTTTTTTTCCTAAGTCCCACAAATCACATAAATTTCCTGGCAGCCAAATTTCGGCGTAATCTCTTCAAGCACAAGCGAAAGTTCACCAACACCTTCATACAGTGCCCCAGTAGCCCTTACTGCTGCCCCGTGCTCTCTTCTCAGACTCTTTTTGACGGACTCCTCATAGAATCCAAGAACGTAAATTGAAAAATCCAAAGAGAATCTAACCATCACCACCACAAATTCTCAAAATACACTATGCAAGACTACCAGAAAAACTTTTTGGATTTGGCGGTGGAGTCCAAGGCTTTGCGCTTTGGTCAATTCACCTTGAAGTCAGGCAGATTGTCTCCATATTTTTTCAACCTGGGTCTCTTTAGCACCGGAAAATTGCTTTCAAACTTGGCTTCTTCCTACGCTATCGCCATTATCTCATCAGGTCTAGAGTTTGACGTCATTTTTGGGCCAGCATACAAGGGGATTCCTTTGGCAGCTATTACTGCTGCCAAACTGGCTGAGATTGGTGGTACAAAATATGAAAAAGTGGCATATGCTTTCAACAGAAAGGAGAAGAAAGATCACGGTGAAGGTGGATCCATTGTCGGCGCTTCTTTGGAAGGTAAAAGAATTTTGATCATTGATGATGTGATGACTGCTGGAACTGCCATTAACGAGGCTTTCGAAATTATCGGTAACGAAAAGGGGAAGGTCGTTGGTACCATTATCGCACTAGACAGACAAGAAAGAACCGCTGATTCTCAATCAAGTGCCACTCAAGTGGTTTCTAAGAAATACGATATCCCTGTGTTGTCCATTGTGTCGCTTTCTGATATCATTGCATACTTGTCTGGTCGTATTTCTGAGGAGGAGAGATCTAAAATTGAACAATATCGCCGTGAATATGCTCCTGCCAATGTCTAATCATTTGCATAGCATTCCCATCCACATGTGTCCATTCTCATTTTCGAAGGAACCATTCCTCTTCACCTCTACACTTTTGTTCCTTTAGCTTACCTGCTGATATTATCTTTCCTTGTACATTAGTTGTCTGTTGTTTGTTTCCTGGTCACTTTGTATCCACTGTCGTTTTATAGAACTTCTCATTATAATATTTCTATTCGACGCTTTAGTAGTCAGTTACTACAAGATTATTACCGATTAAACCCACAAAAGTAATAGTGGATATTAGTTCGATATCTATTGTACATGAGATATAAAAACATGAGCACTTGAACGAAGTCAGGAAAATCACAACGAAACAATTCATCTTCTTACATGCATATACTTGTTCTTTGGAGCCTTTGGTACACCATGTCCCGGTATTGGAGTCTGTGGAACCTCCGGTCTGGCCTCGTATATGCTCTTTGTCATTGGGTGCTCCAAAGTCAATCTACTATATGCTGGAACAATAGTGTTCATTTTGAAACCACCAACTTTTGGAAGCTCTTTGAACTCGAAGCCTTTAAATTCCGGTGGCAATGGCAAATTCTTCACACTGTCGAGAGTAGTAGGACGTGTTTGTAGAAATTTGGCTATTTGTATGAGTAAATGACGCTTGTTGTTCACTAAAATGGATTCAGGCTTCCCGTCGTGCTTCAGTGCAACACGCACACGACCCGGGTTACCAAAGTCTTGTGGGTGCGATTTTTCTGGCTCTAGCACAGCGATAAGATGCAAAGAAGAACATGCCTCGGCAATGACATGCGCTAATGGGTTCTCCACTGCGAGTTCCTTGGGGACCCTTCTTCCCTCTTGATGTGATCTGTTCCTGTCAAAGTAGCATGGATATATTATCTGTAGAGTCTTGAGCTGCTCCATTTCTTCATCTGTGAATCTTTTTTGATTCCGAAAGGACGACTCCATTTCCAAGTCATCGATAAAATTATCGGTACCTCCCTGTGGAAACAGGGGTGGTTCCATGTCCTGGTCCTGCGATCTCACAATCTTCTTCTCGAGCTTTGGAGCTAGTGGGGTCTTCAAGTTCGGATCGAACTCTGCAAGATCCATGTCCAGATTGTCAATGTCCTCAGCATCGCTTACTTCTTCCAGCGTAGGCATATTTGGTAGATATTCCAAATGACGATATAACCGAACCCTTCTCAGTTGAATCATGAAACCTTTCGACGAGACCAAAATTATCAACGAAGGCCAAAAAAGAAAAACCAAGGTTCAGAGCCCTGCCTAATTTCGCGACCCGCGCAACTGTGCTTATTAAGCACATCCTTTCTAATCACTGAGAGCCATCGACTAGAGAGAGATGTCTTAGCTCTCTATGGCTACATTCTCGGGTGTCGAGTTAGAGAATCCCAGATTCCCTTATAAGACTCGGGCGCCCACTTATTGTATATTATTAGTGCTCTTATAGAAGACACGATCACATACACACACTACTGATACTATATTGATACTATCTCTTACACGTAATCGACTAGTCTTGGATTGGAGAGTTGATACACTAGCGATAGATTGATATTATAAGTAGACTGATTGTTACAGTATATTTGATTGGGACATAAAAGCTGATACTATCTCTTACACGTAATCGACTACAACCCTCATGGAAATGGAGTGGTTGAAAGAGCTAATCAGTCGCTGAAATTCATATTGAAGAAACTAGTTAACAATAACGACTGGTCTACATGGGCAAAGAAGTTCTCCATGGCGGTTCACATTCACAATATGTCAAAAACAATATATGGATTCAGTCCCTATGAGTTATTTTTGGGGACTCCAAACAACCACGTTCCAAAGCCTGTGATACCTGATAAGGCTCCACAAGAGAGTACAGAAGCTCATATACTCCACACCAGATTGAAACTGGAACGTGCCATTGATGAGAACGGTAAAATGTTGAACAAGGAGAAGTTTGCAGAGGTGCTGAATCACTATGAAACTGTTGGTCTTCAGGTGCTTACAATAGCCCGCAAGGATCAATATCGCAAATTCGTGATGGACAAGCGAGTAAAGGCTCGCCAAATGCTCCAGGTGTTACAAAGGCCTACGGCTAGTAATAAGAAATTGCTGGTTGGCAGTTACGTAATGTTGAGGAATTTTAACAAAAAGCATAAGAACGAGGAAAATTATATTGGGCCACTGATAATCACAGGAAAGGCAGGAGCAAACTCTTACAATTTGAGTGAATTGAATGGTCGTGAACGAGGTAAATACCATTTACGAGATATACGATTTTGCTACCAAGCCTATGGTCATATTCTCCCATCTATTCATGATGCTCAAGAAGTCAATGGAAGAAAAGAGAGAGCTTGGTATGAAAATTTTTGGTCTTCCATGGCTCAAGGTAACTCCTTATTTACAATTTTTGCTGAGGGGGAGAAACCTGACCATCCTGGAGGCAGGCCAAGCAAGAATTAAGAAGCTGGATCAGGTCCACGAATTAGAGAAGAAAGAGAGAAAGCCATATAAAGGGGGAGTTAATGTCCCAATCAAATATACTGTATCAATCAGTCTACTTATAATATCAATCTATCGCTAGTGTATCAACTCTCCAATCCAAGACTAGTCGATTACGTGTAAGAGATAGTATCAATATAGTATCAGTAGTGTGTGTATGTGATCGTGTCTTCTATAAGAGCACTAATAATATACAATAAGTGGGCGCCCGAGTCTTATAAGGGAATCTGGGATTCTCTAACTTGACACCCGAGAATGTAGCCTCTCTAGTCGATGGCTCTCAGTGATTAGAAAGGATGGGCTTAATAAGCACACAACAGTCAAAAAAGATGTACCAACAAAGATGACTTTAGCCAAGATTTGCCAATAGATGATTGAGTTATTTTCTTCAACCTAAGATTTGACAGCAGCAGACAAGTCATTATTTATTTATTAACTCACTTTTTTTCATTTATTTACTCTTTTTTTCTTGACTTTTGGGGCGAACAAAATTCCAATGTGAATGTTTTACAAACAGTGGATTTGAAAATATCTGAGAAGATTTAGAGAAAGAGATAATATGCATTATCATACTGAAATAAATCCATATATCACAATAAAACCACTCACTTCCTCCTAATATTCTCATACTTATAAACATAAATAACTCTCCTTATTATCGGACTTTTCTCCCAATTCGGACTTAAAATTACTCAAGATTTGCGATAACTACTCAACGGTTTTGATAAAACAGATTTAATCAAAATAGCTAGGAATACGTCATGTTATTAGTTACACTACAATCTCTATCCATAACCCTGCTATTCTGAACAAATTAGATACGAAAAATTAGTGAAAATAAGATATAAAAACAGTCGTTAAACTTTCATATAGTTTCCCTTTTTTACAAGCTCCTTCAACTCTTCTCCTTTTTTTCCCTCTCATCTTCTTCCTCATCCTCTTCTTCTTCTTCTTCTTAATACCAATCAAATACACAAAGTAACGCAGCGTTCAACAAATCTTCAATGACATCTTCACAAACAATCAAATAATATAAAAAGGAAAAGAGATTAGAAATTATCAACAAGATAAACTCTCTGTTTTAAAAAAAAACAACAATCAACAACAACAACGATAGTCTCCATCTAAGCTTGGATTTCCTTACCACAGTCACGGGAAATATGTCCGGATTCACCACAGTTGTAACAAGTCTTTGCAGCATTAGTTGGGAAATTTTCACCACCAGTTGCAGCTGAACAATTTTTACTTGTATGACCTAATTTACCACATGCATAACATTTAATAGCTGATCCACTTTGACAATCTCTTGCAAAATGATTTGGTAATCCACATTTGTAACAAGTGGTCTTGGCACCACCACCAGTTCTACCACCACCATTGTTAAATCTTGGTTTATTACCAATTGATGATGGTGCATTAGTTTGTGGTTGAGAACAACTTCTTGCTAAATGACCAAATTGACCACAGTTGTAACAACGAGCTCCAGATGAGGCTGGTGGTGCTTGGTCACATTGGATCTGTAAATGTTCAGTAGATCCACAGAAATAACATTTTTTAGATTCTTTTGGTTCTGTACAATCATTAGATTCATGACCTGGTTGATGACAGTTGTAACATAAACGTTCGGTTTCGGTACAATCAGCAGCCATGTGGGTGGTTTGACCACATTTGAAACAAGTTCTTGGGAAAACAGAGGCCATGATGACTAGAGTTGATTCTATTCTATTGATGAGTTTTAATCTAAAGATTTTATTTAATACTCAGCTAATAAAAATTTTCATAGGGAAAAAAAAAATTATCTTCATCATCTAAAAATTCGGAGAAAACTTCTTACCCTCCTCGGAGTATGCTCCGTTATATATAAAATGTTTACATTATTAGTTAATTGTTTAGTTGTTCAATTTATTATGCTAGCTATTCTGTATACTCATCTCCCGGCTTTTGATTTTTTTATTCAACAGGAACAATATCAGTGATGTATTTCCCATAATCAACAGTCTTAAACAATACATCAATTGCCTCTGATTCACTAATACTTAAATCATCACAACACATTCTCATTCCAACTTCACATGCAAGAACATACAATACAAATGAATCCACTGACCAAAATTGTATGGTTTTATTACTCTTGGCCATTTCATCAATTTGCTTATTATATTTTTTTTTAATTAATGATGCAATTATTGATTGTCTCTTAATTCCATAATAACCAATTGTAAATTTTGATAAAGGTAATCTATTGAATTCAGATGTTGATAATGTGGTTGATGATGCCCCCTTACGGATTTCTGTAGCAAGAGCATAATAATGAGATTCAATTTTGGCTGAAAGAATTTGTGAAACACAATCAATATGATTATTAGCATTTTGTTCTAATTCTTCATATGTTAATGCTCCTGAATATTCTAAATCTCCATATTTTTGCTTAACTAATCTTGATTGTTTTAATTGATTTTGATATTCATCAATTTCTTCATATTCATTTTTTAATCCAACTTTAATCTCACCATCTAAATCAATTTCATCATCTGATATTAATTCTGATTTTTGTTCACCATTTGCATTCCAAATTGATGTACTCTTCATCTTGGAAAAAAAATCCATATTATCTTCATCATTGGTTTTTTTATTTAATGTATTCACTTTTCTTGAAGCTTTCATACTAGCTAACCAAGATTGTCTTTCATCTTCATCAAATAATTCCTTATTTCTTCTCGTCTTTGCCACTTGTGCTAATGCCTGAGCTCTTTTAGCCATTGCATCTTGTGTAGCTGTGCCATTACTATTGAATAATAATTCATCTTCAGAATCTGGTTCAATTCGTTCAATATCTGAATCATCATTATTATTATCATCTCCTTCATCGCTCTTCTTTCCTTTCTTTTTCATCAAACTATCCAGTGGACCTTTGAGATTAGCTTGAGATTTGGCTTTAGATTTAGTCTTGGATGTTGATTTTGATTTCGGTCTCACTAATCCTCTTGGCTTCTCACTCTCTGAGGTTTTAGAAGTAGATTTGTTCTTAGATGCTTTGATTTGTTCTTCTATTTGCTTTTTGGTGAGTGAGGAAGTAGTCGTCGTGTCCCTTTTCTCCGGTTTGACTGTAGCCTTGGGGATTGTGACAGGTTTACTGAGACTGGTACTTTTCAATCTTTCAGCAAATGAATCACTGGTGGATTTTTTCAACTTCTTTAATAGATCTGATGCACCTGTTTTCGTATCCTCATCGTCATCATCATCATCATCATCATCACTATCAGATATCTCTCTCACTTCTGGACTTGCTCTAGAATGCTTGGTTGATGGACGTGAACCTGAAAATGCTGATGACTTTGAACTAGGTGGCTTAATTGAAACGCCATAAAAACTACCCAAATTTTGCTTCATTGGGTCTTCACCATTCACTTTTTGCTTTAATGACTCTTTCTGTACCCTATTCTTCTTCGGATAACGTTTCACGGTTGATGCTGTGGCTTTAGGTTTCTCTGGAGAGCTTAGATCTAAATCCACTGTTTCTATGCTGGTTTCATACTTCTTAGCAGATTTCGATCTGTCAATCCTACTACTGGAAGTCTTGATATCATCTTCGTCATCACTGGATAGAGGAGCACGCTTCTTGGACTTTATCACTTGTACACTGATCAAATTCGCCTCATCGTCAGAGAAAATATGCTGTGCGTCTTTCTTCTTGTTTTCTCGCTCATCTGATCTTGAAAGATTGTATTCATCAACATCATCGTCATCATCATCGTCATAGCCTCGACTTCTACCCGCGGAGGAGCTATAAAGGGACGGCGAGTTCACCGGGGTGGCGGATCTGCTCCTGCTGGTGGCACTGTTGTTGTTTCGATCTAGCGAGGACATCGTCTTCATCGACGGTGGCATAGGAGGCCCATTCATCTTGGCTGCGATCAAGCTCGAGCTCTTCGGCCGCATCATCTGGTACTGCGGCTGTCTGTGACTGTAGCCACTGCCGTTATACGACATTCTGACGGTGTTGGAAGGTGTGCAATTGTTTGTTTGGGGTTCTATTTTGGTGTTTTGGTCAAGTTTATGAGGATTTTAAAAGCGGTTTAAGATCGTTAGGTGCCCTGCTACTGAGTTACCTAATTTGGCTGATTTTCGTGTTTACAGTACGCCAAAACACGACAGATCTTGTGAAAAACGCGTTCAAGCTATGTACGCAACTACCAAATTCGGATGCCTTCTGCCAAAATGTGAATTTTTCAACATATAAAGAATACAACTTTTAGCCCATAACATTTGAGAGAGAAATAGATTCAGTCCATCAAAAAGAAAACAATGCCCTCAGAGAAAGATAGTCACAACTTGTACACAGACCAAGTCTCGCTCCCACTCCAGGAGCCCGCAGTGCCGCGCAGTGTCCGTCATTTACCAGAAGTTATCACAGCAGTATGGAGTCCTCCCGCAACGAAAATCGCATGCTCAAAGACAGACAGCTCTCTCAGGATATGGAAGCTCAACAATTTCGCAGAGGCGACAAATACACTCCCGATAATGGCCACGAAGACACACGAGAAACCAATTGAGTCTATTTCGTGGAATCCGGATGGTGATACGTTCCTAGCCACTGTTGGAAACGATAAATGGGTCAAGATATGGAATACAATCACAGGACAAGTGGTCAACCAGATTGATTCCGAAGAGGATAAAGTGTTCATCGTGCAGTACTCTGGTGACTCTAAATATATTGCTGCTATCAGCAAGAAGAATAATGTCGTGATCATTGATACTTTCAAGAATGAAATTGTACAAAAATTACCATTTACTAAAGACATTTTCTCAATAACATGGAGTAATACTTCATCTTTCCTATTTATTGGATTGAACGATGGTACTATCCCTGTTCTTTATATGAATGATGACTCTCAATTGGAACCCATACATACACTTTGTGGTCATAGATCTGCCATCAAAACGATGAAGTTTGATTATAGAGGGAAATATCTGGCTGTGGGAAGTAATGAAGGTGTTATTTCATTATGGTCTCTCGCTGATTTTACCGTGGCAAAGACCATTGGATCTATCGATCAACCTATCTATGCAATTGATATGACAAGAGACTCTATAGACCTTGCTGTGACTTTTGAAGATGGTGAAAGTGCAAGAATTTATGATATTGAGACATTAGAAGAGAAATTCAACGTGACAAAATGTGTCCCTGGGTCTTCCACTTTCCCTATTTTACAATTCTGTCCTATAAAGACTAGTTACCTTTATACAACCGATGATGGTGAGATAATCGTCACCACGAAACAGAAACAAATAAGAAAACCTAAAAGGGATTAATACTACTTAAATATTGGTCTTTTAATGCATGAATCATTTCTCTATTTGCCTAGTTTTTGTTTGATTTACAAAGTGTATATACATGTAAGCTTACCCATTTCAAACACGAGAGAATAGAAATTCAGTAGCTTTGAAATATTCAGGTGAAACTTGTTCTTCAATTTCCTCTCTCACCAACCATGCATAATCTATGCCCTGTGGTTTGAAAACTCCTGATAAAATATGTGATTTGATGATGTATTCCCTTACTAAACCCTCCATTTGACTTTCACTATCAACTAATTCATTTCCCGAGTATTTCAACACATTGGTTGGAGAACGTGCCACTGTCCATGTATTTATAGATTCTCCTCCAAGTTCTCTTAGCCCTAGTTCTGCTTGTCTGTGTAAAGATCCAATATTCTCTTGTAGGGCAAATGAAGGTAATTTCCAACCTGTTTGACCATCTTTCACTAGAAGATAAAGACTTCTTGATAATTTTCTTTCCAAACTTTTGATATCGTTAACTTTATCAGCTTCTGTTATTCTTGAATTTGGTTCAACTGGTTTAGAGAATTCAGACATTGTGGACTCTTCGTATTCATCTTTTGGGATTTTAACTTCTTGTTTTAATCTTCTCTCTCTGTTATGTACAACATCTGGGATACCTTTGGCATAATAAACACCTGGTTGTCTCGAGACAGGACCTTTCTGTGCCTTGATGAAACGACGCTCACTTAGAGAACCCTTCTTGAAATAATAATAATGAGGGAACGTCCACATTAAACGACGCTCTAGTTCCTCTTGGTAGTTGTAATAAACCTTTTCAAATTCTGTAAGATCTGGTGTGACAATTGGTTGACGTGTAAGAAGTATACCAGCTCTGATCGACTCCAATGGGACTGAATTTTTACTAGCTGTCGTTGTACTCGATGCTGTTGTTGCAAGACATCTCTTGAAAGCTGATTCGAATGGTGTTAATCTTCTAGTCACGGTCCCAAAACACTTGAAAATCGACATACGCTGTATCCCCTTGCTGAACATCTTCTATGCAAAACCTCTAATATTCAAGCCACTCACAACCCTTGCTTGGAATCTCCTGAAGACACTTTCACACTATAACACTCGTTGAAAAATTATCGACATGAGCCAGAAGGAAAAATGAAAAAAAAAAAAAAGAGCCATAAATTGGTGTTCGGATGGTGGAATTCATATGGTGGACTTTTCCAACTCATACTCATCATCAGCACGAATTTGGAGTGCAACACCCCGAAGATTGGCCAGTGTATGTTTCGCCGGGAATTCACAGCACTCAGAAACGCAACAAGAGCAATGGCCACTATCACCAAACCGAAAGTCACACAGCCAAAATGGCACAATCCCGCTACAAAAAAAGAGGTTGAAAGACCAGCATTGAAATTGTACAATACGTTGACGAGGGAAAAGGAAGTGTTCACGCCTATCGCTGACCGGAGAGTTACCTGGTACTGCTGTGGTCCAACTGTGTACGACTCAAGCCATATGGGCCACGCCAGAAACTACGTCTCCACCGATATCAACAGACGTATTTTGCAAGATTATTTCGGTTATGATGTTACTTTTGTTCAAAATGTCACTGATATCGATGATAAGATCATCATCAGGGCTCGTCACAACTATCTATTTGACAATTTCAGTAGAGAGATAACTGGTGGTGATATCCCATCTGAAGTTCTGGACAAAGCTCAAGCTGGTTTCAAGGCTTTTGTTGAGAAGAATTTGAAAGAAGCACCTGTTGATTTCAATGAATTCATCGAATACTCAGAAACTGTCAACATCATTGAAAAACAATTTGCAGAACCAAAATTCCCAATGAACCTGAAATCCGCTAAATCTGCAGCTGTGGCCATTGTCAATGTGAAATCCATCACTAAAGAAGAATTCCTTACAGCAGTCAAAGATGTCTTGGTTCCATTATTAGACAAGGAAAAGGGTGCCACAGTCAATGATCCTGAAATTTTCCGTACCTTACCATCCTTCTGGGAACAAAAATTTGACGAGGATATGTCTGCTTTGAACGTTTTGGCTCCAACCATAACCACTAGAGTGTCCGAATATGTCCCTGAAATCATCATGTTTGTTGAGAAGATCATCTCTAATGGATATGCCTATGCTACTAATGATGGGTCCGTTTATTTTGATACAAACTCTTTTGATAATGCTTCCAAACATAGTTATGCCAAATTACAGCCTTGGAACAAAGGTCAATCTGACTTGATTGCCGAAGGTGAAGGATCTTTAAGTTCCGATTCATCAGGTAAGAGATCCAAAAACGATTTTGCCCTTTGGAAAGCTTCCAAACCAGGTGAACCCGAATGGGAATCACCATGGGGTAAAGGTCGTCCAGGATGGCATATTGAATGTTCAGTGATGGCTAGTGATGTTCTTGGTGAGCAAATGGATATCCATTCTGGTGGTATTGATTTAGCTTTCCCACATCATGATAACGAATTAGCTCAATCTGAAGCTTGTTTTGATAACCATCAATGGGTTAATTATTTTTTACATACTGGTCATTTACATATCGAAGGTCAGAAAATGAGTAAGAGTTTGAAAAACTTTATCACTATTCAAGAAGCTTTAGAGATGTATTCTGCCAGACAATTGAGATTAGCTTTTGCCTCTACACAATGGAATAACCAATTGGATTTCAAAGAAAGTCTCTTGAATGAAGTTAAAGCTTTTGAAAGTTCTACAAACAAATTCTTTCAAAATGTTAGGGCATTGAATAATGATTACAAACATCGTTTATCTACAGGTGTTATAATCTCCAAAAAAATGAATACTTCTGAAAAGCAATTGATGAAAGATTTGAACGAAACCAAGGATAATGTCCACCTGGCGTTCTGTGATAATCTAGCAACTCCTCAAGTGATCAAACTCATATCTGAACTCATCACAAAGACCAATTCTTATATCGTTTCTTCGGGAGTTGAGCTGAGAATTGATCCAGTATTACAGATTACTTACTGGATTACCAGAATCTTAGAAGTATTAGGTTTCCCCGTTCGTGCTGATAAACTAGGATGGGAAGATTCTGAATCAAAGACCAAATCCACAGGATCAATTGAAGAAATCGCCATGCCATTTGTCAAGGTTTTATCCACTTTCAGAGATACTGTTCGTTCTTCAGCTATCGCCAAGAAGCCTTATAGTGAATTCTTAACTACCACTGATACCATTCGTAATCATGACCTACTGGAACTCGGTGTCTCATTGGATGATCGTGCTGATGGTCAACCTGCTTTGATCAAATTTTTGAACGACAATGAAAAGGCAGAAATGATCAAATTTCAAGAAGAGAAGGAGAAAAGAGAAGAAGAGAAAAGACAAAAAAAATTAGCACAACAGAAATTGAAAGAAGAACAAGAGAAACAAAGATTAGAAAAGGCCAAGATTGCACCTTCTGAAATGTTCAAGACTGAAGAATACTCAGAATGGGATGAGAATGGGTTACCAACAAAGGATAAATCAGGTGAAGAAGTTTCAAAGAGTATGAGAAAGAAATTACAAAAAGCCTATGATAATCAAAAGAAACTTCATGATGAATATCTAAATTCACAAAGTTCTTAGTAATAACACTTGTATAAATAATAAAGAACGAGTATAGACTAGAAGAATTGTCTTGCTAATGTAAGCCTTCTTTATACTTCTCGCTTTGAATCAATTCGTCGACATTGTACAGCTCCGTCAAACAATTGATACTATCTTGTAGAATATTGCTGTTGCTCAGCTGTTCAGTTGAATGACTCAATAACAAAAGATGCAAGTCAGAGGATTGGATTTAAATGTTGGGATAAATATCTCAAGCAGAGGTTTTAGGGCAGCACTGAACTCCGCGTGACTTTTAAAAAATTCACATGACGGTTTAATGTTTACCCGGCCGACGATGTTTCAGCTATAAAAGCAACGCGATCGCCGTCGAGAAAATATTTTCCCTTTAAGATTACTTATTATCCCCTTTTCAGGTAACTTTTGTCAAGAAGTCGAACAAATTGAAAGTCTTTGTCGGTTATTCTGTATTTCCAATTGAATTTTGCACGCAATTGACATATCTCAGATTATTATCATCATAGAATTCGTATTTTTGTCCAAAGGATTATCCAGTAAAAAAGTAAACAAGAAGTCATCATCCATTGTAACCACAAGAAAACAAAAGATCCATAATGTCAGTCGTTCAGAATTTCGTAGATATTTTGAATGAGCTCAAGAATGTTAAATCTGGTGTATCTGGTAAACGTATCAAACAGTTGACGGATATGGCTATTAACAATGTTGGTGTAAGTATAGTATCCTCCAACCACCTTCAAATTCTGTATCTGCTCTTTTGAAATGCTGAGAAGAGACTTAAAAGAAAGAATCATAAGAGTAGAGACTTCAACTTTTGAATCAATTTTTCTCAAAGAGAACGTAATATTAACATATCAATGATTTTAGTTATCTTCACAATTTGTTGATAAAACCTTTGAATATTTGCAAACCACAAAGGAAACACATAGACTTGGTGGCCTGTATGTCATTGACTCGATTGCTAGAGCGTTTCAAGGGAAAGCTGCTGATTTAGGTGAAACTGTGAATGCGCAGGCTTCTGAGGGCACTTTTGCCGGAGCTTTATACAGATTCGACACCATAGTGCAACAAGCTCTGACTTTAACGTTAGACGTTGCCTCTGATGAACAAAAGGAGAAAGTGTCAAAGCTGGTTGATATTTGGGAAAGATCAGGTACTTTCTCCTCATCTAGTATCGATCCTATTAAAGAAAAGTATTTTGGTCAAGCGCCTAAGAAACAAGAAGCACCACCACCACAGGCTGCTACTGCTACTACTACTTCTGCTCAAGACATTTTGAAGAATCTCGCTTCATTACAAAGTAATGTTTCTAGCGCCCCTGCCGCAGTACCAGCTCAAGCGCAACCACAAACCAATGCCTTCCCTCCACTCCCACAAATCCCAGGAATGCCAACTGACCCGCAGGCCGCTATCATGGCCATGTTGGCACAAATGCAGAACAATGGCCAACTTCCAGTTATACCTCCACAACAACAACAACAACAACAACAACAGCAGCAACATGATAATTATGGTGAACGATCAAGTTCAAGACCACCACTACCAAACACTGCATTGTCTCAAGAAGAAGCCTTCAGAAACTTCAGAGGTGGTAGTGCTGGCTCATCAGATAGAGAATCCAGAAGTGGGAGTGGGTTCAGTCGCCGTAATAGATCAAGATCCCCAAGAAGAAAAGATCAAAAGGACCTTCCACCTCCAGGCCATGTTATTGGTGAGAAGAATATCCCTGGAACTGCTCATTACAGAGAAAGACATGTTGATTTTGATCCAAATATGCCATCTAATTCTATCAAAGTGCAGAGTCGTACTTTATTTATTGGTGGTGTGCCAACTTACATGACCCAAGATGAACTGAAATCTGTTTTAAGACCATATGCTGAAGTTCAAAGTGTTATTTTACATAGTGAACGTAAACATGCTTTTGTCAAGACATACTCTAGAAAAGAAGCAGAGAATGTTATTGCCAATTTCAACAAGACTACAACTTTATCTTTAAGAGTTCGTTGGGGTGTTGGGTTTGGTCCAAGAGATTGTTGTGATTACCAACATGGTGTTAGTATCATTCCTCTTGATAGATTGACAGACGCTGATAAACGTTGGGTCAATGAAGCTGAATGGGGTGGTATCGGTATGGAAACCCCATTGAGACCAAACTTGGTCATGGAAGAACCAGATATCGCTATTGGTGAAGGTGTTTCCTCCAAGGCCATTTCCAAAAAGATGCCTACAGATGGTTCCAGAAATGGTCCAAGATCTACCAAGCCTGGTGAGCCTGATGATATGTACACTGATCCTCTGAACCAAGCTACACTACCATCTTTTATGCAAGGTCAAAACAACAGAGCCAATCCGTTGGCTGGTTTGTTTGCAGGGAACTCACAGGGAGCTCCACCTCCACCTCCTGCTATGGGTTCTCCTGCAGGTGCTGGCGCAGTAGCACCTGCAGGATCTGCTGCTGCTAATGACCAATTGGCTCAATTGATGGCCATGTTAAAAGGTCAAGGAAAATGAAGCTGTTGAAATCATTTGCTCAGTGTGTATATTAAAAAGTAACGAAGAACATTTGCTATTGAATGTCATTTCTTAAGCTTGACTGTAATGTATAAAAACTACGGATATTTTGTGAACTTGTTTATGATCATCATGACCAGAGGCGTAGATAGATATGACTCAAATATCAAGCTGAAATTGCCAAAAAAATTATACAAAGATAACATCCATCTTCAAGTCATCACTGACCGAAAGATGCAAGTATTACTAGCAAATTTGAAAAGCTATAAAAGCTTCGTCTGAAGAAGCAGATTAATTTTTGATCTAGAAGTAGTGCTCTAACCAGATGTATAAAGATCATCAACCATTTTAGCGTGATTCAAACAAAGAGTCAGTTTGCCCCCAGCCCAATTGCGTCAAGTTTGGAGTGTCCCAAGAAATGTAAGTGCTATTCTGTGACAAATCCGCTCAAGTATTATACTGACATTCACTTTCACCCATAGGTCTTCTGTATATAAGGTAAGACTGTTTCCTATGCTTATGAATGAAATCATCACTAACACCGTAAACAAAAGCTCTCCATATCAGGAGTGAGATCATTCGACTCTCGCGGGCCTGAAACCATTGAGTTTGGGAAACCGCTGACTTTGATTGTCGGTCCAAATGGGACTGGTAAGACGGTGAGTGTGTCCTTTCTCGCAACAGTGGATATCTCAAAATACTAACAAATATTGCCTTTGAAGACCGTCATCGAATGCTTGAAGTACGCCACGACGGGTATGCTGCCCCCAAATAGTAAAGGTGGCGCCTTTGTCCATGATCCAAACATGTCTGGAGACCGTGAAGTGAAAGGTGAAGTCAAGCTAGCGTTTCAAAGTGTCACTGGGAACTCCATCATCTGTACAAGAACAATGCAAGTCGTCAACAAGGCCGGTGTCCTAACTTTCAAGACGCTGGAAGGACAATTATTACAAGTGAACAGAGGAGAGCGAACGACTTTAAGTACTAAATGTGCAGAGTTAGATGATTTAGTTCCTAGAAATCTGGGGACACCGAAGGCCATTTTAGACTCGGTCATCTTTTGTCATCAAGAAGATAGTCTTTGGCCCTTATCTGAACCAGCAAACTTGAAGAAGAGGTTTGACGAGATATTCGAGGCTCTCAAATTCACAAAAGTATTGGATAACTTGAAGATCATCAAAAAGGATATGGCTGTGGAAATCAAGCTACTTGATCAATCGGTTGCGCATATGAAGCAAGACAAAGAGAAAGCTGAACGTCATCGCAAGAATATGAAAGAGCAAGAAAATCTGATTGTTCTTTATGAGAATGACTCTGAGCAACTACAGAAACAGATATCGGACAAGAATAAGCAGTTAGATAAACTCTTTCGCTCAAACCAAGAGTTTCAAAAAGTTTTGTCTTCTTTAGAGACAATGAGACACGAACAACGATCAATGAATCAACAAATTTCAAGAATTCAAGATAGTTGTACTTTACTTCCTGATAGTGATGATGAGCTTCAAGACAAAATATCGAACTTTCAGGAGATCATCGAAGGAAATACTAGAGAAGTGGCTGAACTGAAGAATGCCGTTGCCACTAAACAAGCGTTTTTGAGACAATTGAGAGACAAGTACAATACCTTAATGAGAGAAGAAGGCCAATTCAAAGCAAAAGAGAATGAATTCGAATCGAATCTGATGACTCGTGATGTTCTTGTTGAGGAGGTGATTGCTAAATTTGATATATCCTCAGACCAAGACGATCATAAAGCTGTTTCATCTGAGCTAGATAAAGTTCTTAAAAAGAAAAAGGCTGAAATGGAGAAACATGAAAAGGAAATTCAAAAAAAGGACTCCAAACTGGAGAAATCTATAAAAGAATCTCATGACTCTAAATTAAAAGAGGTCCAGCATAAGCAATATGCCCTGTCTGATATCAATAGCATAGAGTCTGAAATCAAAGATACACAAACCAGAATAAACAGCTTGGAGGTGAATGAAGGTAATATTGAATATGAAAAATCCTCACTGGAAGACCTCGAATCCAAGATGAAATCATTCAAAGAGAACAAGTTTGTTGAAAATCTTGTCAAAGATCTTAGATCGAAAAATACCCAAATCACACAACTTGAAAATGAACTCGAATCGATCTCTCATGACATTACACAAACCCACAAAGAATCAGATTCGCATGCTAAGATCTCTTTGTTGACGGATGAAGCCAAGTTCAAAGAAAAGGCATTGAAAAAATTACTCGACGCTAATAACGATTCTTTTTCACGTTTTGATATTGATCCAAAAGCTCCCTCACAAACTTACAAAGACTTACTAGAGAAGAGAGAGAAGGAATTGACCGCCAGTGAAACTCTGTTAAATGATTCAAAAAGCAAATGTTCCAAACTAGAAACTACTCTTGCTTATAAAAAGGAAAGCATTGATAAGTTACAAGACACTCTTGACTCTTCAATGACCAAGTTCAACGAGGTGCTCGAAGGATACAGTGTTGATGATTATGAGGAACAAGTACAAGAAGCTGAAGAAGATTCTCGTACAGCATTTGAAAATTTGAAAATGCTAACAACCACTCTAGAATATAACAAGAGAGCTGTCAGTGTCGCCAAGGATGAGAAATGTTGTTACCTATGTACTAGAAAGTTTGATGGTGATCTTGAGTTATCAAAGTTTATCAAGTTCATTGAAACTAAAATTGGATCCACTGATCAGCTTGAGACTGATTTGAAGGAGGCTGAGGAATACTGTAATCAGCTTAGATCCATTTCTTCAGATGTTGAGAGAATAAGGTCATCAAGAAACCAACTGAATGAGCTCAAAGCAGACTTTGAATCAACTACAGCTGAATTGGAGAAATATAAAGATGAATTAGGTTTACATCAAGGTGACTTCAAAGAACTGAAGGAAGAATATACCAAACTTGAGTCTTTAAGAAATGCAGTAAATGAAATCTCGAGATTACAAGCGGATATCATGAATGTTCAATCACAAATCTCAGCCAAAACTGAAGAATTGAGCAACTATGGGTTTGCGGCAAAGAGCCTTGATGAATTACAAGAAACATATGAGTTGAAATCGAATGAGATGAAGGCTCTACGTAAGTCTATTCAAGGCTTGCAAGAGGAGAAGGATTCGAAGCAGAGAGAGTTTAGTGTTCTTGAAGGAAATATCAAAGATCAAAGATTGAGAATCAGTAACATGGAGAGATCTTTGATTGAGCGTGAAAGTCTTTTGAGAAATGTTGAAGATAATAAGCAGAAACTAGAAACTTTGAAACAATCTGTGGCCAAATCAGATGAAATGATATCGGTTCACGAGGAGAAATTACAGGCACTCAACATGGAGTTGGAAACTCTCAAATCTGAAAACTTTCAAACTCTTTCCCAGTTAAGAGATGCGTTATCATCGATGACATCCTTTGCTGAGAAACTTTCTTCATTAAACAGCATGATTTCTCATTATAGTGAAGTCACTGCTAATCAATTCATTGAATGTCAAAATAAAATCAAAGATGCTACGGAATCCATCAATAGCACTGAGAAAGAAATCAATGATATGTCAAGTAAAATTAGTGAGGTGGAGTTACGTCTCGCAGATACAAATAGTGAGGAACATAATTTGAGGGCTAATCTTGATCTAAGGGAATTACAGAACAGATTGAGTGATATTGAAAGTCAGATCAAGGAGATGGATATTCAAAATGCTGAAGCGGAGCGTGATAAATATGAGAAATTATCTACAAAGTTAAGTTCTGAGCTGGCTGAATTATCCGGGGAATTGGCAAGCAAGAAGGGTGAAATTTATCAAATCAAGAAACAAGTAAAACAATTGGAGAATGAGCTTGTTACTGAGTATAAAGATATTGAAGAAAATTATAAATCTGAATGGACTAAATGGCAAACCAGAACAGTTGTTTCCAATGATCTAACTACTTATTCCAAAGCATTGGATAATGCAATTATGAGTTATCACTCTTTGAAAATGAAGGAAATTAATAGAATCATAGATGAGTTATGGAAGAGTACATATAGTGGTACTGATGTTGATACTATCAAGATCAGAAGTGATCAAAGTGGTAAGGCTAATAGATCCTATAACTATCGTGTTGTGATGGTGAAACAAGACGTTGAATTAGATATGAGAGGGAGATGTTCAGCGGGACAAAAAGTGCTAGCATGTATTATCATTAGATTGGCATTAAGTGAATGTTTTGGTACGAACTGTGGTGTGATTGCCTTGGATGAACCAACGACCAACTTGGATGCTGAGAATATTGATTCGTTAGCGAGATCATTAGGTCGTATCATCGATCATAGGAAAGCTCAGAAGAATTTCCAATTGATTGTTATCACTCATGATCAACAGTTTTTGTCATCGATGGGCGCCTCAAGATATACTGATCATTTCTTCAAGTTGAAAAGAGGTGATAATCAGAGCTCGCAGATCGAATGGGTTGACATTCGGGAAGCAATGGATGGTTGATGCTCGTATTATATTCTAATATATGGCTATCTATTTGTATTTATTGAACAGAATCTATGTATGATCTACCTCAATGCATCTCTAATCATTTGACGATATCTCCTCTGTTCCTCAGCCATGTTGATCATCACTTGATATTTTGCCTCTAGCAGTTGATCCAACTTACCTTTCGAGTCTGGTGGATATGTTATTGTGCCAGGTTTAGAGAATTTTTTAGTGATATCTTGAATGGGCATGTTATTATTGCCAGCGGAAAAGGCCAAATAACAAGCGCCTCTAACACCAGCGAGGTCTGGGTCAAGGGCATTCACTTCCACTGGGAGCTGTGTGACTCTTGCAATCAACTTCACCAATCTTTTGTTTTTGGCCTGACTCCCACAGATGACGATTTTCTTAGGTTTGTAATCTTGCATCTTGGAGATTATAAGTTTGGTTTCCAAAGCCAAGAATTCAATGATGCAAACGTATTTGAGTACGAGATCTTTGATGCTGTAGTCTGTGGATTCACCGATGAAGGCGCCACGCATATCTGCATCGGAGTATGGAGCTCTATTTCCAGTGAGATTTCCGTAGTAAAACATATCTTTTGTAGAATAGTGAATTGAATCATTGGCAAGTTCCATCTCGGTAATCAGGTCATCAAGGATCTGAAAGACATTTGGACCCATCGATGATAGTTCAGAGAAGGCAGGATGAGTAGCGAATAAATGCTGAAATAGCGCACCTGTTGTTGCCTGCCCGCCCTCAGAAACACGAAGACCTTTCACCAATGTGTCAAAGGGGCCCCAGATCCCAGGAACAAACTCTTCAGATTGATGAGCTATAACAAAGCATGTTGATGTCCCAGCTACCATTGTCAAAACATTTTCCATATCTGCACCAACAGCTCCAATCCAGGATGCATAAGAATCAATGACACCTTGAGCTACAGGATACGGTGTGTCTTCCGATATGCATGTTCCAGCATAGTGTAGTTCAAATATGTTCCTTTCAGGATCGTCAAAACGAATGTTACCTGTGACATCTTCTTGGGAGTAGTCTGGGTGAGATAAACCTGCCATACTCCAAATCTTTGGACACCACCCTCTAACTTGGCCATCAATTGCGACTTGTGAACTGATTCCCTTCACTGGGTCCAAAAACTTGATCTCTTCGTCTAAAGTACGAAACTGATATGCAAGAGTCATAGAGACGTACTCATACAGGTCAAAGAAAACCAAGTTTTTGGCATCTTCCTTGGGAGCATGATCTAGAATATATTTCATCTTGGGTAATGCCATTTCTTCATTTATAGCTCCTCCAAAATATCTCAATGTGTCCTTATTCAAAGCACCATTGATATAAGCAGTCTCTTTTGCAGCGCGTGTATCCATCCAGAATATCACGTTTTGATCAGGCTTGTCAAAGTTGAAATCAGCAGGATACTGTAGTAATTGGTCACCGTCTCGTCTCATCACCACCATGGAGCATGTTGCGGAAACAGCCGCAGCGGAAAAGTCTGGAACTCCTCTGCGAGCAATGCCATCACACCAACTATCAAACTGCAAGAGACAGCGGATGAGAGCGATGATAATGTCGTCCGAGCTCTGTGTGATGAATCTCCCATCTCGATCAGATGCGGTGTAAGTCAACTTCTCGCGCACCACCTTCGTTATTTGACCTTGATCGTCCATTGACCCAACACGCACCTCCTGTGAGCCTATATCCACCCCAAAATACGCCATATCTCCCTTCTTTTCCTCTTTAGTCACTCACTCAAAAAGAGATGAAAACTCCTCGAGAGATCAATCAGTTTGTTGTTTTGTCTATCATTTCTAGTCTCGTCCTTCTTAATTCCGCATATTTAACTCCGACCAAGAAAAAGTCAAATTTAGCAGACAATGAAAAATGACGTTTGCCATTTAACAAACAAAAAGCCGCTAAACAACTAAAATCACAGAGCAACCGCGTGGGCAATTCACTTCATTTGTCTTATTATTTATTAGTGTTGTCGTCTGTACTCATATCTAGAGACCTATTCTCGTTTCCTGATTTACCACTGCATTTCCCCTGTGCTTTCGGCTCCTTTCAGCGTGCTATTCCTATATAAGCACATTTGCCGGCTACAGAACGGATCAAAAAGAATTGCTGGATTAAATCCTTCTCAAAACTTATAGAGTCGAGGACAGGACAATGTCAGACATACGATCACCTGTCTCTACAACCACAGAACGCTTTGAAGACCTCTCATTGGTGTCGTCTCCAGCTGCAAACTCAGCGGTGAGCAGTACAGACCTTTCCCGAGCCGAGGAGCCTGATCCTTACGATGCCACTCAGGAAATCAGTGATGGCGACGATGTCGATGACGATGATGACGAAGAGCTAGATGTGAGTCCTGAGACTGCAGAGTCCATCATTGGTGGCTCGAAAGTTGGACATCATCGTTCTGATCATGAATCAGAGGCCGAGGAACAGCTTGATCAGGAGAAAGTCACTCGCGGAGACCTGGTGCGCAGAAAGTTCAAGAATGAACACAAGATCTTCACATTCAGTTTACCATTTGGAAGCAGTCCCTCGTCATTTTTGCCTTCCTTCAAACATTTGAAGTATACCTTGCCGTTGGTTGGAAATAACGACTCGTCAGACGAAGACTTTGAAGTTCCTTTATCAAGACGTGAGATCAAGCATAAATTGAAAAGACAAGAGTCGATTAGTACTTTAGAGGAAGAGTATTTCTTCAAAGATGTTAAGGGCATTGATAGTTCTAGATTACGTGCCGTGAGGAGAGCGTTCACTCCTAGTATAACTCTTTCCTCACTATTGGACGATGAAAAGAAGAAGGAAACAGTATGGGATGCAATTGATGGTGATATTGTCATTCTTGGGGGATACAGAGGAAGCATTCTTCGAGATGCCAAAACTCACAGAAGAGTATGGATCCCAATTCGTGCTGGATTTAACATTAGAAAGATTGATTTACTCATTGGTCCAACTGATGAAGATGAAATACAAGCTCAAAAGAAGATCATACCAGATGGAATGATGACACATTTGGGTCCTGTTGATATCTCAAAAAAATTGATTCAAAGACTCTCAAATGGGAAAACCAGAATCCATGATTTTGGTTATGATTGGAGATTATCATCTGATATAAACTCAAAGAAATTACATGAGTTTTTGTCTACTTTAGAGTCGAATAAACCAGGTGGGAAAGGTGCCCTTGTGATTGCACATAGTATGGGTGGATTGATTGCGCACCATGTTATGCAAGAAGATCCAACATTGTTTAGAGGTTTGGTTTATGTTGGTGTCCCTGCTATGTGTCCAAATATTTTGGGTCCTGTTAGATATGGTGATGCTGTCTTGTTCAGTAATAAAATCCTCACTCCGGAAGCAAATTTCTTTATGAGATCGAGTTTTGTATTCTTACCTACTGATGGACGTTGTTGGATGAATAAGAAGACACATGAGCAGTACAATTTGGATTACTTTGATGTGAATACTTGGATCGAATACGGATTATCTCCATTGGTATCGAAAGATCGAGTCACTAAATCGAACAAGAGAAGAAACTCACAAGACCAACCGGTAGCAAATAAGCCAAGCCAACTATTGAATGTCAATATTGATATGAAGCGTTCATTGTCGATTGGTGGTGGAAATTCCAAACAAGAAGAGTTCCTAACGTCCTATGAAGACTCGGTGGCATATTTGGATAGAACTTTGAAGAGAACCAAAAAATTTATTGATGAGTTGAAGTTTGATAAATCCAAGAAATATCCACCTTTAGCTATGGTTTACGGGAATGAAGTACCAACTGTACGTGGTGGTAGAGTTAACAGTAGAGAAGATATCAAAAGGGGTAAATATGAAGATTTTTACTATGGTCACGGAGATGGTGTTGTGCATAATAAATGGCTGATGCCGGAAAGATTAGATTTTCCAGTTGTTGCCAAAGTTGCAAGTGGAGAGGGTCATATTTCATTGATGACTGATTTACAAGCTATGGGTGATGCTATTGAAGCTATTTTAGATGAAGAAAGGGAAAGAGATCTAGATCATAAAGCAAATATTTCAACTTAGATTAGTTCTAAAATTCATAAAGCATCATATTTATCTACAAGCGGCATTGTATATAGCTTGGTGTATATCTATGAGATGTATTATATTATATGTTATTTATCATTAGTCATTTCTATATCAAGCATCACTCATCATCTTGTGAATCGTAGTATTTCACTTTAAGCCATAGACTACATGCACTACACTGAATGATAATTTCGTACCCACCCATTCCATCCTCTGTGCCATTAACTTCTAGATCATCCTCGTTCAAAATAAACCCTTCCTGTGTTGTGCATCTGGGGCAGTCTCTCTTGAACACAAGTATCTCATCATCTTCAATACATTCAAAATCATCAAGAGAAACAATATCAAGGCCCTCACCCGTGGCTATTAGCCCATTCTTTTTGAAAGTCTGCGTTATTTCGTTATCGTATTCCTTCCTAAGCTCTTCGTTTGAGAGCACTTGGTAGGCTTCTTTCAATTTGGGGATGATATCACTTTTAGCCAACTTCCTCGTTTTATCTGGATGTGTGTTGAGAAGTTTCTCTCTGTACGCTGCCTTGATTTCCTGCAGTGTTGAAGTCTCAGTCACTCCAAGAATCTCATAGTAGCTCTGCTTGGTAAGGAACGACATTTATATGGATATCCAGAGACGGGAATACCTCTGGAGTTTCAACACTTAAGAAACAATTAATACCTTGTGAAATTGAAGAGAGTGTATATTTCCGGGCTCATCTCAGAAACCTTAACCGGTATATTCCGACCTTCTGCACCAGTAAATTTTTTTTATGCCAAACTAAAAACTTTGAGACGTAATTATCGTCAAATTGAAAAAGAGACAAAGAGATTCCTTTTGACTAGCTGTGTGATCGTCTGTTGTTTCATTGCATTATGGCTGGTGATAAGAAGGGAAAGCAGGAGCACGCGGAACTACGTGTTTCTTCCTACGCTGAGGAGGGAGGACTTGCCGTCGGGACATTTTTCAATGGGTTCAACAAGCCAGACGATGTTGAGTTTGAACTATATAAGAATAAGCACACTGGTGAGGTGATATTCCATGGGGAGAACGAGCGACTCGACTATGATGGGACTACTGGCGATGCTGCCGGTGACGACTCGAGTGAGTATGCCGTTGCAGTCTACGATCCAGTGAACAGATCTGTGGACTTGTACAAGGCTCCTGTCCTGCTAGGATCTGTTACCTCAAAGGCTCATAAGAAGCGCAAAATCCCAGCAGTGAGACAGAACGATGTACGTGCAAATATTCAAAGAAACGCTTTGGGTGAAGCATTCGGTACCAAGAAGGCTAGAAAGGCTATTTCTGATTTGGAAAGAAATCGTATTGATGCTGAGAAACTTGTCGATGCACAATCTGATATCATTGACACTGTGAAGACAAGTACAGAGACTTTACCTTCCAAAGAACAACTTACGGAGACGGTGCTTAATGACAGACCTACGCCTGTGGCGAACGTCGAAGCCACTTCTGTCGAGGATGTTTATCCTGTGCACAACATCATACCGAAGAGGGAATTACAATTCATCCGTGTGGACCCAATCATCAACGAGACAGACCTCACACAAAGAGTTCAACTGTTGCCATATCAAGCATCTCCTTACATTCAAGCACAATTGGCCACTATCAAGGACCAATCACAATCTCAAAAGGCTCAACTCCTATACTATGCATCTTTACTCATTGGTGTTTATCAAAACAGACGTATTTCCAATAAAGCTGCTATGGCTACCGAACTGAACAACCCACCGGAAGTCCTTATGGATGGTGTTTTGCAAAGATTCACCATCGCTAGACCATCACAATTCGGTCGTTCAAAGGATAAAGGGTTCACTATTGACCCACATCATGAGGACAAATTGTTATGTTTCTTGTTGGCCACTATCCTTCACATTAATGGGTTCAGTGTTGAGGTGAGTCCTCTAGCCCAAGAGCTTTCGTTGAAACCTTCAAGACTTGTCGGTCTATTCAAGGCCCTCGGTGCCGTTGTCAAATCTGCCACTGTTGCTGAAGCTGAGGCCTTTGGGATTCCTAAAGCAGCTGCTGCTTCCTACAAGATTGCGTCGCTGAAAGTGCCATTCAAAATGCCACAAATGACAAGAAGAGGAAGAAAGAACTGAGCTTGTATAGGGGAATTCCCATATGATTAACATAGTAATATTTTGTAGATTTCAAAGCTAGTAAAATCTCCGAGAAGACTTTATGAAAAATTATTAATTTTATTCACGTTCCATAAAAATCACACATCTTGCACTTGTAATTTAGGCAGAATGAGCGAAGACCGGGAATTGTGAGTGTGCTATGTGACTCTCTGGGTTGTGAGTTACTAACTTCATCAAGGAAAATAACAGAAAGTGCCCTTTTAGGGCTAGCTGATATCGAAGATGAAATGGAAGCTGCTGAACGTGCTGCTGGTGAGTATAAACGTAGCACAAACTACGATGATCTCAATGCTAACAAATACAACAGAAATTTCTCGTCTAAGAAGTGTCTCCAAGATATTCAAGAAGAGAAGCGAACACGTTCAAAATCTTTCAAAGTTCTGGCATGTCGTCTTGTCACAGCATCCAGAATTTGCTGAATATATTAGATCCCAAGATTTCAAATATTTGGAGCTCATCAAAGATATATATGTTTCATGGGATGCTGCTGAGTCTACTGATGACTCTGTGGATCCAGGAAATTTCAGTATCACGTTCACTTTTGACGAATTGGAGGGCGATTTCCCGGCACAGACAGTGACTAAAGTGTTCAAACAGGAAAAGATCGATCCTGAGGAACTCGCTACTAAGAGATCGAACAAGTCCTCGAGTTTGAGTGATGATGAAGAGGATAGTGAGTTCTCTGGTGAGACAGAAAGACTGATGTCCAGTAACGCACAGATCGTATGGCCAAAAGCTTACGACTCTATCAACCCTTCCAAAATTACAGACAAGAAATCCGCACAGGGGAAGAAAAATTACAGAGCAGGTATGAAGAGTTTCTTTGGGTGGTTCAAATGGACAGGTCTCAAACCAAAGAAGGAGTTCCCTAATGGTGACGAGTTGGCTAGATTATTTGCTGAAGATTTGTTCCCTAATGCTGTGAGATATTATACAGAGGCCCAAAGAGACGGATTACAAGAAGAATTCGATTCTGATGCTAGTGAGCCTCTAGATCTCAGTGATGACGAAGAAGAGGAGCAGGAAAATAAAGGAACCAAGAGAAAACGAGCAGATGAGTGAAATTTGTTATTACGTTTGAACTCAAATACATATGACATTATAATTTCATTAACTATGAACAGTAGTAGTGTAGCTTTTTATAAAATATTAAAATAAAGTAGTGCAAGCTCTCAAGTAAAGAGCTCATAGACGATCATCTTCTGCTTCGGTTAGATCTCCGTCGTCTAGTATCTCGTCTTCAATATCGGTTTCATCATTTATTGGCTCTTCAGTTGGGACATCAGAATAACTTCCACCGCCATTAGTATTGTTCAAGAAGTGACTATCTAAAGAAATAGTTCTTCTAATAAATCTAGCCTGAATAAAAGCGACAGCTTCTTTACCCACACCGTATAAGTATTTACCAGCTTGTGTTATGCTGGACACACCTGTGACAACACCATATCCAATCATAGAACTAACCTTATTGAGGAAACTGGAGTTATCAAATTCGAAATCTTGATCTTCTCCCAACGTGATTTGTCCATATCTACCAACATAATGGTGATAAATGACAAACAATACCACTGCAACCCCAAGAATTGGAAGTAAAATGACAATAAACAAACTAAATCCAGTTAATCCAGAGTGGTGCAACTTGAATTCTTCTTCTTTACCTGGACATGGTTTGGCTTCAACTTTATCAAACTCATGACCACCAACACATGTAGACAATGGAATCTTTCTATACCCAGTTGGCAACCAGTATTCATCAACATTCATCTCTTTACAAACCTGGGCGTGAGCTGGTGGATTGTAACCTTCGACTAAACGGCATTCCCCATTGTTATCACGTGCATAGTTGAAGTCACATTCATAATCTTGTCTTGTACAAGCACAATTACGAACAACTTCATATGGCTTGTCTAGTTTCTCACCAATGTAACAATCTTTACCGGCAATCTTTCTGTAGTATTGGGATTCATGACCAAACAAACAGTTATCAGATTGATGTGGATGCTTTGGAGTCCATAAATCAAAATCATCAGTATCTGGATGAGATAGATCCAAATTACATTTTCTCTTCAATAATTGAGAGAAGTCGATTTGATAAACGGTAGATTTATCACCTTTGTTAGATGGTAGCTTGGTGAAAAGCAAAAACTTTCTTGAATCATCAGATGGAACTGTTGAGATATCACTAACCATAACCAAATCATCTGTGAATTTGTATTCATCCCATGTGTCACCCTCGTCTAAAGAGTATGAGACAGTATTGGTAGAATCTTGGCCGTTAACTAAAACAATAATGGAGCCTTGATCACCATATTCCCACTGATAAACACCCTTCTTGACCTCCTTCCAAGTGACACCACCATCTCTAGTCAAGAAAGTATGACCATTCAAGTAAGGACCCAGGGAAGACCCAACATTACCAACAGCAACCATCATACCAACAGCAGAACCAGAGGAGAATGTGTCTCTATAATCGGCTCTTTCAGTGTATCCGTGTAGATGTAAGGCACATTCATCAATAGATTTACCGTTACAATCATACTTCTTACCTTCAGAGTCAATAGCAGGTGGTTGTAAGTGATCCCAATCAGCACCGTCATTATGCGTGATCAAGGTTTGTAATTGCTTTCTAGCACCTCTTTGAGCTTCAATTGGGTTAGCAACAGAATTAATCACTGCAACACCTTCCAAGTTTTCCATTTGTTCAAAATCAACATATCCAGAAGCATCTCTATTAACAAATGGATAGGATGTAACGTAAGAGGTACCATTGGAATTGGATTTCAGTAATGTACCAAATTCGGTTCCAGTTCTATCATTGGTAGTAACATGTAAGAAAACAGCTCGAGATTTATCAGATAACACAGTGTATGCTTGTTGCTTGGAAACACGGACATTTGGAGGGAATTGGGCATGGGTCCAATCTTTACCATTAATTGAAACATAAGCTTTCAAGCTATCATCTGACTCAGCAGTTGCAGAAATTAAATAGTCACCTTCTTGGACAAATCCAATGACATTCTTCAAAGGTGTTGATGTGGATTTGAAGAAGTTATCACTGACAATCAATTCCGATGAGTGAACGGTATTTTCATTTTCCTCTCTTGTACAGATAATCAGTTGCTCATCTGTTGGCTCTAGTAAATGACCAATATATTGACATGTCTTGACATGTTCTCTCAAAACAGCAAATCTTCTTCCGTACGATTTCGTGTAGTAAGTAATGGTTCTGCAACTTCCCTTTAGAGCAGCATGTTCACAACCTAATTGGCCAATAAAGATGAACCAATCTGAATGTTTTGGATGAAATTGCAATGGTTGGACGCCAGGAATGAAATTTGCTGGAGTTCTGAAGAACTTCCAGTTATCAGCTCTATCTGTAGAATAAATGATCTTGTGGTTTGCAGCTAAGAGATAAACATGATTGGTATTGTATGGATTCACATATATATCTAAGATTTCATCCTTTGGAGAGATCTGTTCCCATGAAGAACCTTGATCGTGAGTGACATAAGCTTTGTTATGAGAAGTTAACAAGACAATTGTTTCATCTTTTAGAGAAGATCCAGAAACTCTTTCCAGGTATTCATATTTGACGATTTTACCATCAAATGCAAAAGATGAAGTCTTGACTCTTCCATCATTGATCCCTTCTCTAGATTTTTCCTTGTCACCTTCATCAGAGCTTTCGTTGCCATTATCTGGGGAAGTTTCATCTGGTCTATCATCAGCATCATAATCAATTTTCTTGTGGTCATCATTTGATCCGGTTTCTTCTTGGAAGTTAGGACATTCCTTTTCAGATTCCTTAACCAAGTTGATACCATTTTCGATCGAACAAACAGAACCAGCTTTCAAAGTGTATGGGGAAGGTTGGATATAAGTAGGAGCATTATTGACACATAACTTTTCCATGACACGTTCAGGATTAGCATCTGAAGTTGCAGGAACACAGTCACCATTGGCATCCATTTTGTAATTATACGAACAAACGAAATCAGATTTGGAGCAAGGACAAGCATCTTCCACAGCAACAGGTTCTCTGAAGTCGTTACCCACTGAGCAATCGGCATCACGAATTCTTCTTTTGAATTTTTGTTTGTGACCTAAAATACACATAGGCTCAGATGATTGACCATTTTTGACATACCAGTCTTCAAAATCAGAACTACCACATTTCTTACCATAGACACCATTGAAGTTTATACCAAAGGTGGTATATCCACCATTGGACGTAGAGCCAGACAACAAGAATCTCAGTGTTGTAGAATCAGGGGTAGTAGTCAATAATTTAGCACGAATTGTGGTATCAAGACCAACGTTTTGCCACGTCTTACCCATATTCAAAGAGTATTTGATGGTATTAGTATCAGCACCATCTTCCACTGCAAGAATAACAGAACCTTGGTCACCAAATTCAAATAAATGAGCACCGTTTAAAGTCTTGGCCCAGGTCAAACCAGCATCAAGAGAGATGTAGGTATCACCTGTTTCGTAAGATTGTAAAGTAGTACCAGTGTTACCAACACCCATCAACACACCTGGAACAGGGGAAGAGAAATATTTGCCTGGAGCTTCTGGGTTTTCAATGGCCCTTTGCACCAAAGAGTGCAAATGTAAAGTAGACCCATCAGTGGTGGTTAATGGATTCCATGTAACACCTTGATCAAAAGAAATTTGAGACTTGATGAACAGTGGTTTTTCGGTATCTTTCACTGCGATATCACCATTTTCCACGTAATTAGATAAAACAACACCATCAACATTTTGAACTAGTTCGTAGTCGACGTTATCATTATTGTCTCTATGTGTATATTGGACAGATTGAGTGAAATGAGATTGATCAACTCCAGAAGAGAAGAACAATTGACCAATATTCTTATTGACCCCTGGATATTTGACATCAACAAACAAGGAGTGTTCAGTACCTTCAACAACAGTGAAAGTAGATGACAATTGAACATCGTCACCAAAGGAAACTTTAGCCCATGAAACGCCATCATAGGAAACATAAACATTGGTAGTATCTCTATCTTTCAAATGAGTCCCAATGGCGATCAAGGAATGGGACCCGGAGCCCAATTTGACGATATCAGTTAGTAATCCAGCATCCAAAGTAACATAGTTTCTCGAACTGAACCAGTTATCAGATCTTGCCATGACGGTTTTTACATCACCTTCACCTGCAACTATACAAGTGATGGAGTTGGCAGAATCGGCCTTGATATTTGGGGTAGCTTGGGAGAAAAGACATGAATAGCCTTGAGTAAGTTTGGACAATCCATTGAAATTGTCCTTGGTGTAATAATATTGTCTTTCACAAGACTCCTCATCATCAGAAGAGCAAGCACCAGCAAACAAAGCGTATTCAGGATTAGAACCATGGAAAACAATAGGAGAATGATGAGATTCTAAAGTTTCCACGGAATCTAGAGCAGGTCTCTCTGGAGAAGTCCATTTACTCCACGTCATACCTTCAGAGACAGTTCTGAAATGAGTTGTATCATCAGAAATAGCATAGGCGTGTCCTGCCTTGTAAGGATGTTGTACCAGGTATTTGATCTTGGTTCCACCCATGTCGATCTTGGTGAACGACGAACCAGCATCTCTGGAGAAGAACACGTTACCGGAGCCTTTGTCCAAGTATGCAATTTTCTATACAGCTATGTTAGTATTCAGGAAACCACATGCAAAGCTTTCAGTATTTACTCACATCAGAATCTTCAAAGTATATGAGCTCTGGAGCACCTTCAAACTGTGTTGATTTGATCTTTGGAGAGAAAATAGCGAGCGAGCACTGCGCCAGGAACAGCAGAAACGGGAGATTCAGCAGTCTCATGGTGCCAGACGGTCTATGATCCAAAGCTCTATGGGTACAGATTACAAGAAGGACTACAAAGTTTTTCCATTCAACTAGTTTTCCTTTTTTTTTTACTATCTCATCGCTTCACCCGAGATGCAAGTTATCACAGCTTACGCTAAACTTTAGCAGGCGGGCGGAAAGTACACCGAAAAGTCCGCGCGCCTGCTAACAGTGAGAGAGAACGAACAAAAGAACCCACAAAGAATTATCTGACATTCCCAGTACGTAATAACGATTAGCAGCTGTATGAATTTCTGTTTCCATTCAAATTTGGTGCCAAAAATACGAGGTTTTATCGGTGTAAGCGCCAAACGAAAAATGGGTGTGCTTCGGTTTTAGTGGAGATTCGGATTTATCTCTGTTTGTCACATACACTTTATATGACAGATTTTGAATAGGGTGAATCCTTTCTCTACGATTGATCTCATGCGAGGTTTTTGTATTTGTGAAGTTTCTGAGGCCTTCTATTTATGCTGGTAGTTCGTGTGGATGTAAGGAAGATTCGAAGAGATAAGGGTTCCGTGCTCAGACATGGCTTCTCTGTCTGCTCCTCTCCAGTTCCTTTACTCGCTGTTCTCTATCGTCAATCTCTTTCTCTCTTCTTTCACGTCTCTCTCTATCATGTAGTCTCGACTTCCCATCTCTTGAGTCTCTGTCCCTATGCCTTTCCCTGCTTCTCTCTCTTCTATGTCTGTCATCATGTCTTCTATGTCCATTATCATCATACTTAGATGAGCTTCTATGAGAATGATGACGAGAGCTTCTGTGATGATCTCTATCTCTGTATTTCCTCTCCTCATCTCTGTCTTCTCTCTCTCTTTGCTTGCTCTGTAGCTCCCTCATTTTCATCATCTGTTGTTGCTTGATCTTCATCATTGGATCATCTCTACTCTTCAACAGCTCATCTCTTTCACTGACAAGACTTTTCTCATTGCTACTAATAAGTTTCTCGAAACCTTGCTTCTTTACTTCCACTTTCTGATTCTTCACTATCAAATCATCAACTCGTTTTTTCCCCAATAAATAATCTTCGGAATCGGTAGTGGTTGTCTTCTCTCCATCACCAGCGCCATGATTCTCATACATCCATTCCAAGCGATCCTGGACTTTCTTACCAGTTCTGGCATATTGTAAGGCATTTAATTCAGCTAGTTCCCTCTCCTTGGCTATTTCAGCTTGTCTCTCTTTAATCTTCTCACGTTCTGCTAACGCCTCTTGTTCCTTCTCCCAGACTTTCTTCTGGTTTTTCATCAGCCCAGGATGCCATGATTTCTTTAGATTCAAGTCCCCAGGAGCCATATTGTTCGATTTGTTGTGTGATTAGCAGTAGTGGTTAATAAAGCCACAAATTAAACAAGTTTTGATGTCAAAAGTCAAAAGTGACATTCAAATATTTTTATAACTGCTGCTGCTGCCCGCACCGTTTCTGTTGATGTTATTTCCCTTGAAACAGAAGAGGCCATCTGAAAGACTTAATTGATGTCTCTTGTAGCAAATCACACGGTACCGACATTGACAATGGTGACATTCCCTAGAAATCTATATCCGTAATTGTTTTGTTTGCTCCAACAGCTTCATCCATGATGGAAAGTACTCCGAGAAAGGCAATGCTACACAGTGAATAGACAGTAAAAACTAGCAATCGAATGATTATGATAGATCGATACTGCAAAATGGTCTGACTACTTGTGAAAATCTCTTTGTGACATCTGCGAAGGGTGTTTCTACATATATTTGAATTTTCAATAGGAGGTAGAATATAACATACAATGAGAATCATACAACTCACCGTAAAGTAAAGATTATGACATTAATTTCCTCTCTTTAAACACCGCTAAGAGTTATGAGAAGTTGCAAAGCCTAGTTCTCTTTTTTCACAAGAGAACTCACGTCAGAATGAAGTTGGTAATGAGCGGGTATCCTCAAAAGGCAAAGCAATGCTCAAAAGATGTAGTAGTTTACTATAATTTGCAAAGACAGATTAGAAACCGTGAATCTTGATGTTCTTCTTCTGCAAAGCTAATTGGGAAGTCAAAAATTCCATAACTTTGACACGCTGATCACCTTGTAATTGAATAACTTCACCTAATTCTTCATCTTTAACAATGTTACCATTACATGCAAAATCTTTCTTTAGGACACGTAGAATTCTCTTCAAATCATATTCATCTGGTAAACCTTGCACAGTGGTCAAAGTCTTACGACCGTTTCTTTGCTGAATACGGATATGGATATAGTTGGTTGGTTGAGTATCGTCGTCACCAGTGTCGGCGAATGGATCAAATGATTTCAAGTTTTCGATAGAGCTCATAAAAAGTTGTTTCTGAGATCAGGAGATGGGTTGATTTGTATAAGGTGCAAACGAACTGTCGGGTTGCTCTTGTGTGTGTGGATGGGGTAACTAGTAATACAAATACACCTGAGTTTCCTTTATAGCTGTACTGTTCACTTATCAGAAAGAGCTAACAATTTTGGTGAGAAGAGTAACGAATTTTTTCAAAGGCAAAAGAAAAGACGGTATGCGCACTCTCTTGTCAGCATAAATGCAATGGGCCCACTCTGCGGCATATATGCTGCAATGACCCAAAAGGGCCACATACCTGTTTGGGATATTTATCTGAAATCAGGGAATTTATCAGTTTCCCAAATCTTCGATTTTACCGCCCGGAAATTTCGAAAACGGCCAGCTAAAACAATCAATTTACACTTTCAATTGCCAGGAGAAATCAACCAATCCGGCTTCAAAACAGTGAGTGTGCTAGTTTTCTGGTGACTGGAGCCATGGGAATCTCTTCTTGTGTTTTTCAGCATCTATGACTCTTTTCAGCTATTCGAATTGGGCACAGATTGCCAATCAAGGGTTCAGCACCGCCTTTTCCCCTAATGCTGTCATTCACCAAGACAAGAATTGTATCATCAACGGCAATTACTAACAGACAAACGATCTCAGAACCAGTAAGATAATGTCCAAGACTATCTCGCAGTCGGAGCTGGCGACGAGTCTGAAGAAGGCCACGTCGCTCGAGGAGACCGCACCAAAGCGGAAGCATGTGAGGGCTTGTATCGTGTATACATGGGACCATAAGACCTCGAGACCGTTCTGGAACCAGCTCAAGCTGCTGCCAATCCAAGGTGATGAGATTCAACTGTTTAAGGCGCTCATTACAATTCACAAGGTGCTTCAAGAGGGTCATCAATCTGTCCTCAAAGATGCGATTCGCAACATTGACTGGATTGAAAGTCTAGGGAGATCTGTCCATGGTGACGGCTTCAAAGGCTACGGAAGATTGATCAAAGAATACGTGATATACCTGATGCGCAAGTTGAACTTCCACAAGAACCACAGGGGATTCAACGGGACATTTGAGTACGAGGAATACATTTCACTTGTTACAGTTCAAAATCCAGATGAAGGTTACGAAGCTGTTTTGGATCTTATGGCGTTACAAGATGCTCTCGATGATTTCCAAAGATTGATCTTTGCCAGTATCTCACACGACAAGAAGTCTGAGTGTAAGATCTCTGCCCTCGTGCCTCTCGTGACTGAATCTTATGGTATCTACAAGTTTATCACTTCGATGTTGAGAGCTATATATCGTTCAACTGGATCTGAAGATGCACTACAGCCTTTGAGAGAACGTTACGACTCTCAGCATGCTAGACTCTTTGAATTTTACGCTGACTGTTCCTCGATCCGTTACTTGACTTCCGTGATCACCATCCCAAGATTACCACAAAGCCCTCCAGATTTGTTCATGAAGGATGACGATGATGATGATCTGGACAAGGTTGGTGACCAAAGACCTGTTTCGAGACAAACTTTACAGTCTCAAAACACAACACCAGAACCTATCTCGGAACAACCAACAATGGCTCAATTCCAGCAACCTATTGCTACTCAACCAACGGGTGTTGATTTCTGGAATACCCAACAATCAGCTTTTGAAGCTGAACAAGAAAGATTGGCAAGAGAGCGTCAAGAACAGGCTTTACAACAACAACAAATTGCCCAGCAACAACAACAATATTTTGAAGAGCAACAGAGACAACAAGCTGAACAGCAAAGGCTTGCACAAGAACAATTGATGAAGGATCAGTTACAGAACCAAGCTCAAGGTCGTGTTGCCGAGTTGGAACGTGATTTATTGGCTATGAGACAGCAATACGAAAATGATCAATTATTGCTACAACAATATGATCAAAGAGTTAAAGCTCTTGAACAAGAAATGGTGAACACCGCACAATCTGCGACCCAACAAATTGGATCCAAAGATGAATTAATCAACAATCTACAAGAACAAATCCATTTGTGGAAAACCAAGTACGATTCTTTGGCTAAACTATATTCTCAATTGAGACAAGAGCATTTGAATCTTTTGAACAAATTCAAAAAATTACAGCAAAAAGCAGCATCTGCTCAAGAAGCTGTTGAACGCCGTGAAAAATTGGAAAAAGATTTGAAGGCTAAAAACATTGAGTTGGCAGGCTTGATTAGAGAACGTGATAGAGCAAGATTGGATCTTGAAAAACTCAAAGGTGGTAAAGATAGTGAGATTGATAAGCTAGAATTACAAGTTAGAGATTTAACTTTAAAATTGGATGATTCAGAAAGAAGTCAATCCTCAAACTTGTCTTCAATTTTTGCTCAACATAAGAAGGAAATTGATGAGTTGAAATCTCAGATCAATCAACAATCTCGTTCGATGAATCCTGATCTAGAAGCTCAATTAAGAGAAAAAGAAGAGGAGTTAGAGATTGTTCAACAAACTATGGACGATGCCCTTCAGGAATTGGCGAGAGTTCAGCAAGAGAATGATTCTGCCATTGATGAACAAATTGATCAAGTCTTGATTGATCATTTAAATAAATTGACATCCTTGGTGGATGCTATTTTGGCTAGCGGTATCAAAAGAATCCAGGACTCTTTACATGAATTAGATTCTCCAATGCAAGCTGGTAATCAAAATACTTCTCCTGAATATTTGTTGTCAATCATTGAAAAGGGCTCTTCATCCGTCACAGATTTTGCTGATTCTTTCAATGACTTTATTGCTGATGGGCCAAATGGTGATCATTCTCTGATCATCAAATCTATCAATGATTTCACTACTGCTATTGGTGATGTGTTGATGAATGCTAAAGGTATCATTAGATTAGTCAAGAATGATAAAGAAGCTGACGAGATTATTGCCTCTTCCAGATCCACTGCTGAGACTTCTGAAGATTTTTTGAGAACCTTGTTATCAACTTCATTGAAAGGAAACGAAGAGGAAAAAACTGAAACTGTTATCACTGGTAATATCAATGTTCAGGAAAAATTACAAGTTTTAACTGAATTGACTGAAAACTTGGCACCAAGATCTAATTTGAATAAGGTTTCTGGTGATCTCGGAGAAGCTGTTGATAATGAGTTAAATTCTGCTGCTAAAGCTATCAGTGCAGCAGCATCTCATCTAAGCTCTTTATTGACCAAAGCTCAAGACCCTTCATTATCACAAATTGACATGGAGATCAACAAAGCCATTTTATCAGCAGCTATTGCTGTTACAAATGCAATTGCATTTTTGATCAAAGCTGCTATTGACTCTCAGAATGAGATTGTTGCTCAAAATCAAGGTTCCGGTACGCGTGCTCAGTTCTATAAAAAGCATAACAGATGGACTGAAGGTTTGATTTCTGCTGCGAAAGCCGTTGCAGGATCTACTAAAATTTTGATTGAAACTGCAGACGGTGTATTGAGTAATAAAAACTCTCATGAACAGCTAATCGTTGCATCCAATGAAGTTGCCGCTTCTACTGCCCAATTGGTTGCTGCTTCAAGAGTTAAGGCTACATTCATGTCCAAGACCCAAGATCAACTAGAAGCAGCCTCCAAAACTGTCACTTCTGCTTGTAGAACTTTGGTCAATCAAGTACAAGATATCTTGAGTAAGAGAACTAACGGTGGTGAAGAAGACGTTGATTTCTCCAAGTTGTCAAACCATGAGAATAAAACCATTGAGATGGAACAACAAGTGGAAATTTTAAAGCTAGAAAACGCTTTGAACTCGGCCAGAAAGAGATTGGGAGAGATAAGAAAATACAGCTACAGAGACGGTGATAGTGATGAAGAATGAACTTTCAAGAATATGTACTAAAATGAATAAACGATTGAGAACAATCAAGACACCTGGGCCTCTATTTAGAGCGCATACGTTTGTTAGTAAACCATACGCGAACTTGTAAGGGGGTCAGCCCGCATTTATCAGCTATTATCTTACGCTCCTTGCTGTTTGGGGTACGCTTGGTTTGAAAAATGGACTCCATGAAATCTCTGCTCGATTTTGAGAGATGGGTTCTTTTTCTATTCCCATCAGAATTATCCTCAGGTAGTCCAGGAGAGCTTTGACGACTTTCATCCTTTTGAGAGTTAGAAATCGAGACTGATGCTCTATTAATACGATAGGGTGTGACACTATAGCCATAAGACTGAGGATCTGTTCCTATCTGTTTCTGCCATTCAGTCTCGCCGTATGCTTGCTTCATAATATCTGCGAACATCTTTTTGTAACTTTTAATCATCTGCTCCCTGGGGATCTGCCCAAACTCCTAATTTCATGTTAGATCGAAACCTACCCACAAGGTTTGTGTGTCATGTACTTACAATTGTACGCTCTAGGGAGGCCTCAAAAACTTCGATCAAGTCTTTCAAAGCGCTCTTGTGCTTTTCAGGTACCTCCTTCAAAAGGCTCTCCTTGCCAAAAGGGTCGTCCAAAACAACCTTGTCATAAACAGTATCTTGCTTAGGATTAGAGAACGTGCTGCAAAAATCGATTATCGACTCTAGCTTGAGAGTTGCTTGGGAGTAGTGATAATTATCTTGTGTGGACATGACGTCGCCAGTTTGTAGGTATTATGTGTATAGCTTTGTGTGCTTGCTCGGGATTGGTTTCGACCCTTAATTTTACGAAGGTGCGAATCTGCGTATTAAATTTGACATATCACAGGCTAGATCTCGTTAGTTGCAAACCGGTAGCCACACGTCTTTATTGTTTTTTTCTCTCTTTTATTGGTACGGGGCCGCAGAGTTCATCTGAGAGACAGCTTGAAATCTTTGATGATGTTACGCAAATCTGGAGCCTCAAAACATCAGAATTTATACCCAGTATTTTACATTTCATACAACTAGAACAATGCCCACTACTGTTTGGGTAGGGAATATTATAGAAGGTCAACATAGATATCATAATGAGTGTACCCGCAAAAGGCTCCAGTAATGACTGCTTAGCTCGTATTACATTCAAGCTAGTATCCAAGCCCAAACAAAAAAACGAGTACTTAAGAAAAGATGAATTTCCTATTGCCTTGAAGCCCCAAATACCCAAGAACGAGACACTTACATTCCCTGATACTGATTTCAGAAATAAGTTTAGCACTGGAACTGTCGTATATGCCTCTCAAAATATTAGTCGACCAAGAAATAAATTTATTCTCGCTAGAGCTATTTTGAGCAGACTGGTGAAAAGTAAGCTCGGCGACGGAGTGACTGAAGATGTCTCAAAGGTTATCTCTCTGGTAAGTTGAAATTCTTCCACCGCTCAAATCTTCCATTACTAACAACTCCAAAGGTATGGAGTAACTCCAAAGGGGTGTTTCAAGATTATTTTGATTATCTCTCATTCCTGGAAACAATGTGGCATGAGATAAACTATCCATTATATCGATACCATCCAAAGAAGTCTTCTTCTTCGCCATCTCCTAGTGATATAGAAAGCGGACGCGCGGGATCACCGGCATATGATTCCTCAATAGTGTTTGTGAACCCTGATCCGTTCAACTCTGCAACATCAAAGGAATCGACAAAGGGGCTACGAGGATTCAATGGCGTGAGTAATTATACAGATATATGTTCAAGCAGTTATAATGCTGTGGAGAAGGTACCAGAGACACAAAAAGTGCAGGCTTCTGCTGACCACTACAAAGGTCACACGCTGAGGTTCTCGATCAATAAGAAAAAGCCGCAAAAGAAGACTATTCAAAAGGCCAAGAACAAAAGACCTACTAAGAAAGAAAGACAGCTGTTGGAAACTCCTTTCGTCTTCCAAACATTCAAGTCGCCCTTTTATGGTGATAAAGCTGAAGATATTTGTTTAAAAAAGTGAGAATTACTTCTTCTGAATCGAATCAACAGATCAACCGATAAACACCATAACATATGCTGAACGTTGAAGAAAAAAATATGAGCTTGTAGAATCAAATAACAATTTTATGACTTTCGATCAAGTCCAAAGCCTCTTGTGCAAACCCAATAGCCTTTTTAGGGAACCCCGATTGTTGAGCAGTGTAGAATGCGTAGGAGCGGTTTGATAAACCATCTTGTAACTTATGATTGATTTTGAAAGTTCCTGAAGATCTATCACCAAAAGATTTTTTGAAAGTGAAAAGATCTAATTTACCTTCATTTTTCAATAAAGAGTGAATATGATCACCAAAATGGGTAGCAAATAGGGAGCGGCATTGGTTTTTGGAAGCCAGATATAATGCAGCTGCAAAGGCAAAAGCGGACCCTTCAATCAGTGAGGTACCTCTTCCGATCTCATCTAGGATAGCCAATGATTTCGGCGTCGCATTCTTCAAGATAAAATCTGTTTCTTGTACTTCAATCATGAAAGTACTTAGTCCACTTTGTAAATTATCTCCTGAACCTATCCTGGTAAAGATTTTATCTACTATTCCTAAAGTGGCAGATTTAGCAGGGACATATGATCCGATTTGTGCCATAATAACAATGAGAGCATTTTGCCTCAAAAATGTAGATTTCCCACCCATGTTTGGTCCTGTTATAATCCAGAAGTTTGTGCTTCTCGACATTTGGCAATCATTTGTGATAAAGGGTCTATTACTGCCATGTCTAGCAATTCCATCCTCCACAACCAGATGTCTTCCTTCAACAACATCAAAATCTGTACCATGTGTCAAAGTTGGGCGAGCTAGGTTTCTGACAATGGCTAAAGTTGACAAGCCGGTATAAACATCTATAAGATTCAAATAATTTGCTATTTTTCTCAGCTTCAACGAGTTTTCAATTGTTTCATCTTTTAGTCTTCTAACACATGCACCCTCTTCTCTTGATATTCTTCTTTTTGTGTGTTCGATTTTTTTGGATAGAAATGACCATGGAGGGTATGTGAACCAACGTTTTGAGTTCCTAA
>JAJMFO010000033.1:0-15047 GCA_030574715.1 Xingzhongia strasburgensis
TTCAGTATAACAATAATTTCCATTACACCTAATATACATTAAACCATGTTGTCCTAACATAACCCTAAACCCAAAACTTCGTTAACAAAAGCCAAAGACTTAAAATATTAAATCAAATAAATTATGATCTTTCACCTCTTAATCTTCTAGCTAATTGGATATCTTTCTTTTGGATGGTAACACGTTTAGCGTGGATGGCAGCCAAGTTGGTATCTTCGAATAAGGAAACTAAGTAAGCTTCAACGGATTCTTGTAAAGCACCGATAGCAGAAGATTGGAATCTCAAATCAGTCTTGAAATCTTGAGCAATTTCTCTAACCAATCTTTGGAATGGTAATTTTCTAATCAACAATTCAGTGGATTTTTGAAATCTTCTGATTTCTCTTAAAGCAACAGTACCTGGTTTATATCTGTGTGGCTTCTTGACACCACCGGAAGATGGAGCGGATTTTCTAGCAGCTTTAGAGGCTAGTTGTTTTCTTGGGGCTTTACCACCAGTAGACTTTCTTGCAGTTTGTTTTGTTCTGGCCATTGTTGATGATGATGTACGTTTTGTGAAAGAGAATGTTTTTTTCCTTTGATAGTGGATAAGTGGCGATATTTATACGGATGAGCGTGATGTTACCTCGTGAATTTGGGGGGCAGCGCAATAAATGAATTTCATTGGCTGTCAGCGAACCACAGAGAAAATCAGTCTGAAAATTGCGCCTTTTGTGTTTTCTTTTTCCTACTGTTAAAGCGGTGCATGCTTTTACACTATGAGAATTTGGTGCTGTGGTTTACACATCATGAATGGGTAAAATTGAGAACTATGTTTTTGTGTTTTCCATGCCCAAGTTTACACGTAAACAATCGTGCATAAACTACTGCGCAATGCGTAAATTTGGAACCGGATGTTCTGTTCGCGCCAGTATGAAAAAAACTTGGACAACCTGGCCATACAAAATTGCAAATAGTAAATGGGAAAAACATGCACGCAATTGCTCGCACACTTATTTTCGTGCCCAGATATGCGCGCAAGCTGGCGAATTTTTCAGAACGCAGCACCCATTTGTTATTGTGGGTACGTCCTGGTATAGCGAATTCCCTTAATTTCACGTCATCCACAAAATGCTCAGGTGGCAACTTATTTAACTCGTAGGTTTCGCACTTTTTACAAGTTTCAAAATTCATTTAGATTAGTTTATCAACTATCACATATTATTAATATCAACAATGTCCGGTAGAGGAAAAGGTGGAAAAGGTTTAGGAAAAGGTGGTGCTAAGCGTCACAGAAAGATTCTTAGAGATAACATCCAAGGTATCACAAAGCCAGCTATCAGAAGATTAGCTAGAAGAGGTGGTGTCAAACGTATTTCTGCTTTAATTTACGAAGAAGTCAGAGGTGTTTTGAAATCTTTTTTGGAAAACGTTATCAGAGATGCTGTCACTTACACTGAACACGCTAAGAGAAAAACTGTTACTTCTTTAGATGTCGTCTATGCTTTGAAGAGACAAGGTCGTACCTTATATGGTTTTGGTAATTAAGAAATTTTTGATCTATTGAAAAGCTATGTTGTTAAATTTTAATGATGGGAATTTTTAAGGGTTAAATTTGTTTGTTATCAGTTTGAAACTTATAGGGATTATTTAATTGGGAAGATGGAACTTCAAGGTTATGTATATTAATATCACGTTATACTTTTATGAACTTGTGTAAATCTTACTCAAAGTGCTATTATTCTATTTATTAGACAGTATTCTCTTTTACTGAAAAAAGGTATAGGTATGTAGAATTCTATAATTGAGCCTTTTTCAATCTATGGGATGCCATATAACTAAGGCCAGGTAGCACTAGACTGTCCCTTTATAGTAGCGAATAATCCTCAATTAATTTTTGATACCTGATACCTCTGTAAATTGTTGAAGAACTTTGTAACATATCGTACATAGTACTGTATGTCCAAGGTACGATGTGCACACCCAGACATCCCGATTAGGCTTTGCCCATGGTGTTCGGATGTAGATAAGCATGCTTAGAGATCTGTCGTACATCATCATCATCTTGGGATCTTTGTATATGTACATACTTTATCTTATTTCAATGGTGTCAGTTTGATGGGATTTGAGGGTGGCTGAGAATGTTACTAACCTAAGATTTGAGGGAACATTTCATTGTTACATATTCCGCTAGAATTAGAATCTTGTGTTGGTATAGCAGATATGTATGTATGAATATATTTTTTGGAAATTAAATTTAGTATACATTGTAAGCTAAAGTATATTATAATTTTTGAGGTTATAGGTTTACAGAAGTCACACAGAAGTACAGATAGCACAGGAACATAGAGATGAGTCACAATAAGACTTCAAGCTCACGTTTGGTGCTAATTAACGAAAAATATTTTTAACTTACTGACTTTTCAATCTGTGTCATCAATCTTTAACATTCTGCGCCCTGCTGTTGTCCCCGCTACCAAATTCCTCAAAATCACAAGCAAAAAAGAAAAACACAGCAAATGAGCGCTCTTAAGCTCTTATTCCCGCTAATTTGTTACGCATAATTATCGAACATTCTAGAAGAGCGTTTGCCGAATTGGGAATTGCTCCATACTTAAGTCCATTATCCGGCCTGCCAACTCACTCTGGTGCTAAAATTGTATTTCTCAATTTGTCATACTCGTTCCCTTTCCTTAACCAACAACTTTTATCAACACCCTTCAACTCATCAGCAAGTGATACCATTCGTGTTCATTTGCCTTGCTATCAAACCACAGAGCTCGCCCGTACCGCCCACAGCACATAGGACGCTCTTCCGTTTCAATCAACCAACAACAAGGAGATCTTTTAGAGAGTGGCCGCGTCTAGTCCGTTCTCCCTTTTCCTTGTTTCATCCATCAAAGCTCGCGCTAAACTGACACCCCAACACAACACCACCACCACCACCCAAGACATTACACTAAACTCTCCAGCTCACAGAATGACCTCTTTGGCTGTTTTTCCAAAGCTGCGTCGCACCTTGACGGATGTGATGGAGGACGAGTTATACCATGTTCCGCACAATCACCATAGTCACACCCAAGATCTTGATCAAACAACTTCTTCTACAAGTGCCGCAGCCGCAGCCGCTTCCGTTATGTTCAATCAGCATTTCAACAACTCAAACCACTCCATGAAGTCTCCAACACTCTCCTATCAGAAACTCTACAGAAACCCAAGTGCGTTGAATTCCGAAGAGCTGTTAACCATTCCTGATCACAATATCAACTCCTCACTACAGCATCAACAACAACAACAACAACAACAACAACAACAACAACAACAACAACAACAACAACAACAACAACTGCCTCAAACATCACAACCACAACAACAATCACCCCAGCAAAATAATCAGATGTCAAGAGTCTCATCTCATGAAATGTATTATGATGTCCCAGAGAATATCGATGTGGAAGTCAATGACGGAGGGTCGAATGTTTTCAATTCATATGCCGATCCTACTTTAACCACGACAGATAATTTGGAGTATGTTCACCATCACCCAAATCAGTTACACTCACAACCAAATGAGAAGTTATTGAAGTTCAATGAGGATTTGACTTTGGACTACTTCAACAACGAAGAGGAAGATATGGAGGGCAAGTTTGTGATCTTTCCCTCTGCTTTGTCACCAGATCTTATCCCAGAACAGATTGAAGACGAAGACATTTCTGATGATGATGAAAATGATGATGACTTTGATATGACTTATTTCGACACTACGATGGATACCACTAATAATTCAATGCTCAATCATGGAGTCGAGCCCAAGAATCTGATGTTAAATCACTTTGACTCACAAGAGAGCTCCAAAGACTCAAGTGATTTAGAGTCTAACATGGATAGAATGAGTTTGGTCAGTTCTGACGATGAATCCAATGATTCTGTCTTGGAAGACGATGAAAGTCCTTTATTTGTCCATCAAAATAAATATCGGAAAACAGACAGAAGCTCATCCATCTCCAACCAATCTGTTTCTTTAGTTCAAAAGCAACAGCAACAACAACAACAACAACAACAGCAGCAGCAATCCCAACCACTACAGCCCCAGTTTTCTCAACAACAAAGATCTAAAGTGCAACAAGAACCAGTCCTTCCAATCCAAGAGGATGGGTTAAACCAACACCAATGTCAGATCCTCAATCCAAACACTGGCTTGCCATGTTTGAAACAGTTTTCAAGACCTTATGATTTGATTAGACATCAAGAAACCATACATGCGTCGAGAAAGAAGATTTTTAGATGTGTTGTTTGTAACAAACAAGAGGGAGGCCTTTCAAACAAGACTTTTTCAAGAGGTGATGCATTATCGAGACATATTAGAGTCAAGCATTGCTTATCTGGTCAAGAGGCTACTGATGCAATCCAGTATGCCAAGGATCACGTTGAATACGTTTGAAGGATGATAACGTTATTTCAATGATCTTTTCATGTTATATTTTTTTTATCAGAAAGGGATAAAGGGAACTCAATATTTTGCTTATATATAATTTCAATGACGGATGGTTTTTCACGCTTATAAATATATTTACACTCAATTTTTCTGATCAATTTTTACTTGTTTAGACGATACCAATACAGCTGCTATGAAATAGAGTAATACTACTGTAGTCCACAATAAATAAACTTTCATTGCTATTCCTAGCGTCTATAAAGGTATTTTCTCAAAACTTTGAGAAACCTTCTTTGGCAACTTCATCAGCTTTTTGTTTTGCAGTTTCTGGATCCAAATAATACTCTTCTCCGATTAGTTTACCATCGTCACCAATCGTACAGCATAATGGGATACCGTTAGGTATATTGACTTTCTTAATTTCTTCATCTGAAAGATTCTTGATGATTTTCAACAAAGCTCTCACGGTACTTCCGTGACATATAACCAATACAGTCTTATCTTGTCTCAACTTGGTGATAATATCATCAAAGTAGTATTTAGACAATCTTTCCACAACCATCTCCAGCGATTCACCCTTTGGTAGTTCTCCCATCACATCTCTATAACGGTCATCGATACTCTTGTCTTCTTCGATTAATGGAGGTACCCCATTGTAAGCTCTTCTTATAAACATGTATTTTTCTTCTCCCATCTCTTCTAGAACTTCATTTTTTTTACGACCTTGCAAAGACCCATAATGACGTTCATTGAGTCTCCAGGTTTTGGAGATATCAATCCACTCTCTATCTAGTTCTTCCATTATTATTTTGGCCGTTTGACAAGTTCTTGTTAGTTTGGAAGTAAAAATATGATTTGGTATCAACTTGAATTCAGACATCAAATCCGCTGCTTTCTTAGCTTGTGATTTGCCCTTTGCTGTTAAATGAACATCTAACCAACCGCAAAAGATGTTGGCATCGTTAAACTCTGACTGCCCATGGCGCATGAGAATGAGTTTGTGTGACATTGTGCTTTATACTCTATGATTTTGTGTGTAGCACAAGAATAATCGAAATAGAAGGAAGAATAAAAGCCAAAAGAATTGAGTAATGAGAGATAGATGTAAAGTGGTATCAAGTGATGTGAGGAATCGCGAAGTGCTCGGTCTAACAATAATAGGGTTATGGGGCCGATGTTCTGATTAGTTGGTTGGGTGGTTGCAGAAACAAGTTAGCTGTTAGGGTAGATCAGTCAGCTTTTGACTTTGCCCTTAATTGAGTGATTGTGCTCTTGCCAGCAAAAGGGCACATCTATGTCTACCTAGAAGACACATGGTGATCATGATACATATATACACCCATGGTTGTTATGGGCACACACACAACCGCGAACACGTTGGGTAAATAGACTAAACAAAAAGAATGCTCTAGCTCTAAAGTGCTCTCTAGTACATAGCTTTTCTTTACGGTTTACTTACTTCTTCAGTAGCACATCAGAGCTTCATGTCATCGAAGGACCCAGAAACAGAGCACTTGCTTCCAAATAGGAGCCCCACAATGCTCTCGAATGCATCGAGGGCCCCTCAAGGGTCATTTTCGACCGCAAACGCATCAGCATCTCCATCCATCAAGGCCAAACCATTAAAGCCCTCCGCTAGAACTACAGTTCCTGAGAATAAACTTGGACCACAAAGGACATCGAGGACAACACAAAAGCTTAAAATTCTTCCTGAGGAGCCCATACCAGAAGAATCTGATGGTGGGGATATCACTAGAGATGTTTACAGTCAAGTCAGTCGAATCAAAGATACATCTGCAAGAAGGGATGCTGAAAGGTTAGGGAAGAACCAAAGATCCTTATTGCCAAGAGTCACTGCATACTGTACCGCTAGTACATATAGGATGAAGGACGCTTTAAGATGGTTTAAGGATAACAAGAGAACTCATGATACCCACCCCAAACTGTTTGATGAGTGCATTTACACCCCATTCGTTTATAAGGATTGGAGAGGTGATAAAAGAATGGATAAAGATTCTATAAGATTGGATGACGAGGGTGGAGAGATTACAATTGATGACACACATACAGATGTCTTTTTTTTCGAGTACGGGGTAGTTGTACTTTGGGGATTTACTGTAAGAGAAGAACAGGCTTTTTTGCACGATATAGAGAGTTTTGAAAGTGAGAAATTGGGCAATGAAGATATTCAAATCGAAGAGTTCAACTATTACATCACCAAGAGTTATCAACCAAGAATCTATAACGATTTCATAACCTTGAGAGATGGTGCCAATTATATGTTGAAGCTATCTATTTCCCATGCAATTTCTCAGTCCGTCAAGATTTCGCTTTTTGAGGAATTGGTTGATAATACAATTGAAGATACCCAGGATATCCCACAACAGATTGCATCTACCGGTAAAGTTCTGATGCCTAAAGATGAAATCATGAAGTCCATTGGTGAATTGTTCATTTTGAGAATCAATATCAATTTACATGGATCTGTTCTGGATTCTCCAGAGATTATGTGGGCAGAACCTCAACTGGAACCCATTTATCAAGCAACAAGAGGGTACCTGGAAATCAACCAGAGAGTGGCATTGTTGAATCAAAGATTGGAAGTCATCTCAGATCTTTTACAGATGTTGAAAGAGCAACTAGGTCACTCAAATGAAGAGTACTTGGAATTCATCGTGATTATTTTAGTTGGCGTTGAGGTCCTGGTGTCCGTCGTTAACATCGTCGTCGATATAATAGCTGATATGAAATAGTTGTTTATCAAGTTCATCTTAGAATTCGTTCCATTATAATAGAAAACTAGCTACAATACATTATTGATTAAAACTTTCCAAGAAAACATAAAATTAGTATCCACCTAAACTAAACCCATAATATACAATATAACCCACAAACATGAATTAATTTACAATCCTAAAATGAAATCATAACATTGAAGAAAAGCTTATAATTCTTGAGAAGCTTTACCTTTAGTAGATTTCTTTGGTAACAAGTTTTGATGAATGTTTGGCAAGACACCACCTTGAGCAATGGTGACATGACCCAATAATTTGTTCAATTCTTCATCGTTTCTAATGGCCAATTGTAAATGTCTTGGAATGATACGAGTCTTCTTGTTATCTCTAGCAGCGTTACCAGCTAATTCTAAGATTTCAGCAGCCAAGTATTCTAAGACAGCAGTTAAGTAGACTGGAGCACCAGAACCAATACGTTGAGCATAGTTACCTTTTCTCAACAAACGGTGAACTCTACCAACTGGGAAAGTTAAACCTGCTTTAGCAGATCTTGATTGAGAGGCTTTTTCAGAAGAACCGGCTTTACCACCTTTACCACCAGACATTGTGTATAATAATTGATATGTGTAATTAAAGAGAAAGAAAGGAAAATTTTAAAGTCTCAAATGAAAGTTGTGAGCATGATGGCAGGCGTAGAGTATTTATATCAAAGTGTTAAGCTGCTCAGATTGGAGATCGTGTTTGTTTACGCTGCAGCTATGTGTCGTGTCTGGTTTTACACTGGGGCACTGTGTAACTCTGTGTATGAATTTTACAAACCTTCCAAATAAGGAAACTCCCATCGTTCCCAATTATACAGACGCTCTATGTAAACTTTATCACATGTTAACCGTGTGTCTGTTCTCAATGTTACACCCCATCACAGTGTAAACTTTAGACCGAGAGCGCGATTCCATAGTACGCGTCGCATCAAATGTAAACAAATCAACTTGTATTTAAACTCGACGGCATCCCGCTAAAGCTCAGCTCAAACTTCCGAACAAGAGTTTCCCTTTTTCTGTTTTTTCTGTATCTATACATTATCATCATTCACAATGGCCCCAAAAGCTGAAAAGAAACCTGCCTCTAAAGCTCCAGCTGAAAAGAAACCAGCTGCTAAGAAGACTGCTTCTTCTACTGAAGGTGCTAAGAAGAGAACCAAAGCTAGAAAAGAAACTTATGCTTCTTACATCTACAAAGTTTTGAAACAAACCCATCCAGATACCGGTATCTCCCAAAAGGCTATGTCCATCATGAACTCCTTCGTTAACGATATCTTTGAAAGAATTGCTTCTGAAGCTTCTAAATTAGCTGCTTACAACAAGAAATCAACTATCTCTGCTAGAGAAATCCAAACTGCTGTTAGATTGATCTTGCCAGGTGAATTGGCCAAGCACGCTGTTTCTGAAGGTACTAGAGCTGTTACCAAATACTCTTCTTCTACTTCTGCTTAAACTTCTTGATCAAATTTTAAGAAGTCAATTGTATGTTTATTAGGGTTTATATTGGTTAGGTAATTTTGTATATTAGGAATTAATATGGTTCGATTTTTTGACGTTGGTTATCCTGTAGATTTTCAAGCTCAGTTCCATACATCATACATCTGAAAGTTCAAAGTGACTAGATATGTTATATGTGATATATTTACTGTCTGCTATCTACATGGACGTTCATACATGTACGGTTTGAATATTTCTGCCCAGTCTCAAACTTTCAAACTGTCCTGGCTAGGAAATCGGGGCCTAAATGTACAGCATACTGTATGAACATACAGACACCCTCAGATCTGTCTCCGACCCCCTGAAAGTGTGTGAGTACCTATGTACATACGATACATACGTACATAACTATATACAGATTCCAGTAAGCGTATATTGGTTCGTATTCACCACAAATCTCAGCCTGGGTGTAGCAACCTTAGAGCCGGCTCCTCAATGTCACTTTGCGCTCAAGAAACATTCCAAGTTTACATATTATCAAAAAAAAAAGCGTTCATGAATATCAGTATCACCAACTATGTATTGTTATGAGGGTAGATGCAACCGCTTACCACCAGCAACCTTAATAACCTCAAGTCTTACCTCTACTTACTAGACTTGTCATACCTTGAAGCTAGCAGGTATACGGTCAACTATATAAGTCAGGCAAGATCATCTTAGGTCCCTACATACATATCTTTTAATGAGTTGATTGGGAGATTACCACATTGATACATTCGTTCTATATGGAGCTATCTCAAAAATATATCACTAGTTCGTCTATTGAGGTTCTTAGTCCTTAGCCAATCCACGCCAATATAATGTGATTATTTAGTTTGATACATCGGAAAAATCATAAGAACTAGCAATTAGTCCCAAGAAAAAATCGAAAGCCAACCAGTATTGGGATATACATCATACATTACCCTCAAGAACCTAGTTGGTACCCTCTTGAAGTCATTGGATGGTCAATGCTTTCGGCTTGGTACGAGAAACAACCACTAAAATTACCATTAGCGGAATAAACAACATTGAGTCTAAAGGTAATTTAGTACATACCTTTGCTGTTAGTTTCCAGTCGATTATCAATCCAGGGTTTGGGAGCTCCAAAAACTCATCAGTAAAAACCATGGAGCGCTTACCTCTATAAATTCAAGCAACGGAACTCTAAATTTAGGTCTTGTCACTCCATAACAAGCTGTGCTAGTTTGGACAAAATTAGACTCATTCTTATGCAGGGCATGGGCTTTGATACCTGCTTTTTTTGAAGAGGAAGTTACACTTTTTGCAGCTCACTGGGTATTCCTTATGAATTTTGAAGTCTCAATCTGGTTCCTCACCAAATCTTAGTGATAAAGTTTGTTTTGTTTCTATATTTTGGTGAGATAAAACCTTAAAATCAAGGAAAATTAGACCTTGTCGTTCTACCACACTATCACAAGTCATCTATCCAACAGAACGAGTTGAACTAGGGGGTGAAGCGAAGGCCTAAGATCCAAACTAAACCAAAGAGATGTTGACAGATTCTTAACCATCAATACTACCAGGTCAATTGAGCCGTACTAATATTAATATACCTTGCCTTATCAATGAGGGTTCGGATCCAAATGCCCATATAACCAATAAAGTATACAGGCCAATTCAAAGCCTCTTAGCACATCAGAAAGAGGTTAAAGAGCCCTAAGCTGGGATAAATTGCTTTGAGGGTCATTGAATTGTATGTTAACCACAGGATGATCCTTCACAACCTATTCAAAATAAGACATGATCTTTTTGTTTCTTCCCTGGTCCCAATTCTGAAGAAAGCAATGGCGCCACGGAAAGGGCCCGCCTAAAGACTTTTTTGAAAGATGTCGTTTGGTGAAAAAGTCAGAAGACTCCATACCATAAAGATCACCCATTTACATGAAAGTGAAGAGGTTCTTCTCTACCTGGAAAGTGCCATAAACAAGCGCCACAAACGATGATAATTAAAGTTTCATTTTCAATCAGTTTATTGAATGGCGTATAAGACAAAAAGATTGCACTCTTTAAGAAAATTAGACTCATCAATTGTCACTTGATGTCCCTTCAATTACTTCAGCAAGATAAGAGATTTCATCGATGAGTTTATTAATCAGAAGAGACCATGCTCAGCTATTGATTTGAATAAGGGAGTCAACAAACACTGTTTTCTTGCAGAATTGAATGACTAGTGTTATAAATCCACCCTCGTGCTCATGATAGTTTTCACAGTCTTTCTGAGTTTAATAAATCAGCCCTTGTGCCCATCAATTAGCACCTGAATGATGATTTTCGCAAGGACTCATTACAGTTCTCCATATTGAGACCTTTCCTAGACAAAACTATCTTTTGATTTTCTGCTATCAAAATTTGTGAAGAAGAAACCCAGAAAGCTCTATTTTGAAGGACCTGTTCATGATTTACCAATCTTAATCGCAAATCAAAATGGGAACGTCTAGGAAGTCCGAGGATTGGGATACCATTCAGGAGCCCGATTACGCTACCTAGATCATCGTATATATCTCATGCTAGTTTCCTTATTATTTCATGTTCAAATCAAGCACTCTCCAGCCTGACCATAGCAAGGGAGAAAGCTTAATGTGTCCATTATAACTTTAGGGTATGCCACAAAGGATATTTCAAGACATAGATATAGCGCTCGTTCGGATTGACAAGATTGCGATTGCAGCATTGCAGATGTTTGAATCTATGTGGGATACTGTGCGGTTCAAACGTAAAGGGCTTGACGGAACTAATCTATAGGTGAAATAGAGTAGAGGTAAGAGGTGAGCCTTTCTCTAGAAATAATGCAGGCATGTGAACATGGATAAACTTGTTATCTTGTGGAAGTATTGAATAAAATCGTACGTATGTATTTTCCCGTTAAAGTTTGGTTAATATACGATCAACTGATTTTGTGATACATACTTTAAGAATTTCAACCATAGAATCTGTGATAGTTTACCAAGCAATCTACAGACGTATCAAATGGTGTACCATGCCGAGAACTTGCGCTCAAACCGATCAGCTATATTCTAAATAGTTAGAAATCGTATACACATTACAGTCTATAGAAGAGCTCGCCTTGAATGAAGAAGCTATATAAGGCGAATATTGAGATTCTCTCCAGAGAAAACAGAGAAAATGAACTGCCAAGTCTGGAGTCCAGAAGCAAACAATAAAGTCTGGAGTTCAGAAGCAAACAATAGGAGTTTAGATGTGCTAGATTTCAAACGCAACACCGAAATGAGAGAAACGTAGTCGAGCAAGGAGATGTTGAGAGCTTAATAAACTGTGATGGACACCAAACATTACCGAAATGAGGCAGATCAAAGAATCACATCTGTCTCAAGTAGCCAATAGGTCTTGTAGTGAGCGAAAACCTTGGTACGAGTATTACTTTCCTCTAAGTGGCAGCTCCAAGATGGAGTTGCCTCCTTCTTTAGGCCAATCCTGAAGACTCACCAAGCCATTCAATTAGTAGTTGCAAGGCAGGGATGTAATCAAAGCAAGTTGATGACTTGATGACTTGATGACTTGACCTTACTAGGAACTTCTTTTTGAAAAGCAATGATATCCTACATAATGATTTCCATCTTGAGAGATCATTACATACTTCGATCGCTAAGCACCTAATGGCTTAATGCTTAAAATCCAAAAATGGAGAGATTCAGAGAGTAGTAGAGAGAGGACGTTTGAAAAGAATACTTCCGGGTTTTAGACTCCCACCCATGCTTGAAACTTCTGTTAGACCTCAGATGCAAGATGGGGTGGAGGCAATCATTAGTAGAGAGTACTATACAATTGAGCGAGTCGACTAGTAGGTTGACTACCGGTAGGTTGACCTTCAGGGGCCAGCGGAAATTTTATGCAACCTATGAAGAATCTTCTCTAGGTATTGAACTAATTGCTGTCAGTAGTTTCGAAAACTGAAGATAAAATGTCCAACTGCAACTTCACTTACCAACCATTGCTTCACCTACAAGCATAGATATTTGTCGACCTACAAGCAAAAGATTATTTTCAGTGTTGTTTCGCAGGAGGACAGCACGACTCATTTGATCTGAGCAATGTCTAATAAGTATCTCGGGTGTCAGTCACCTGTCACTTATAATAGAGCTATGCCGTGGTGCAAATCCAAGAAGATTGGGCAAAGCCTAAGCTGACCTAGAAATCAACCATTTTGTATAGTATCAGGTAGAAGTTATTGACCCTACAATGACCAATAGATTATGCATGTTCCTTTGATACTTACTGCATTCAAATTATTTCTCTACATGTGAAACAAGAGCGTCACAGAGTTTGGATTGGGTATGAATACATTATCCATTTGATGATAAAAAAGTGTCCGGGTTGCCATCCTATTTACTGAGCTTTGAGAGATCGTTTACCAAAGTCTAGCCACTGTTTCTTTTGAAATTGCAAGCTCTTTGAATTGGTTTATGATCCGAGAGACAACAGTGCAAAGCTCTATATTACAAATCAGAACCAGTCAAAAAAGAGCACATGTTCAAAGCCTGCTAGTGGTTGACTACAGAATTACGAAGGTATGCACTTGGATTTATTTGACGCCAGTCCCCCAGCCGCCTGAGTTATTCAGACATTGAGGCTATGGAAAGTGTAGTAAATATCACTGAATCTGATATGTATTGCCCTTCTGCTGTCCCCACAGTGGAAGCTTGTATGCGGCAGGCGATTAGCCAGATAGAGCGCTGTTTGCAATTAACCGCTGAGCTGGAGACACCATTTTTCTTTCTCATCTCGGACTTTCCATATAGAGAAAGTACATCAACGACTCTAAATATCTATAAATGGTCCTCCAACCTCTGTAAATAAGATACAGAGAGCCTAAATAAAATCTTTTCTGCTCCTTGTTATGTTTTTACAAAATTTAGCGCTAGTAACAAGTGACGAACTGAGCTAGCATGTTTTCAGTGAGTACCAGACAGCTTCTAGGCTCATCACCCACTTCTCAAAGCTCTTCGTAAACAGACCACAGCCAACAGGCAGGATTTATGAGTCGGAAAGATCGTACATATCTGCTACCAACAAGGGCGCAATTACATGCAGCTTGCTCAAAATGATTGATTCCAAAACGAGGTTGTATGTATGAAGGGGAAGGCTGACTGTTTTCAATCCCTTGTATTCAATGTATTAAATCTCAGTTTACCAATATAAGAGTGATCAATCGAGCTTTGATGTTGTTTACTTGAGGAGTGGTGTCGAGAAATAATTTGGATTAATCTGGATTCTGGAAACTAAGTCCCCGTTATATGGGGTTTTAGGTGATAGTAGATACACACTCGTAGATGCGTTAATTTTGAGTAAGGCAAGTCCGTTTTCTTTTCGCCATGATACCAGGATGTTTGAGAGTAGCATGTAGGACTTCGGAAAAACCTTCAGGAGCAGGGCTGTACCGCACACTGTACCCCATAAGCGTACTAGAGGCTTCTGATTACTCCGTCAATACCAGAACACTCATATGACAGCTACTCCTGTTTTGTGAGAACAATATGAGTGGCTTTATAGATCAACAGAAATATTTAGACTTGTCTTATGATTCAAAGAGCCCAAAGAGATAACAGGGTGATATGGACAGCCTACTAGAAGTCTGATGATCAGGATAGTTTTTCAAATTTAGTTGTGACAGGAGAAAGAAGAACAGTGTACAGGTTGGGAAGTATAAGATAGGAAGAAATGAACAATAAAGAGAGAGTTGGATTTGTTGATCAGATGTCATGGTTTTATGAGGTACATAGTCTGTATCTAAAAACAAGAAAAAAGATTCCAACCTGTTGTTTACATACTACGGTTTACCATTAGAACCCGAGGAAAATTATGTGCATTTGATTATACTTCCACTTGATCAATGGATCTTTTGCGGACACTAGTGTCTTCTGAATGAGACTCAGATGTAAAGTCATCCTCATTCTTGATGGCGTTTTCCGTTTCTATAGTTGATTCCTCTGGTAGAGCCTCGGACTTGGCCAGCGACTCTTTATATTCTTTTTCAGCTAGATCAAACAGGAGGCTGATATCATCAATATTTTCACCACCCTTTTCGAAAACCTCACTCAATACTTTCCCCCAGACCTCTTCATTTCTATCCTCAAGATCCGCAATGTCGAAGACGTTCTTGCCGAGTTCCCATTCTGCTTGTTGAGTACGAATAAGTTTAACCATATAGGCACTTGATCTCAAAGCTTTACCAATATCGCTTATCAAAGATCTTATGTATGTACCGGAGCTGACTTGCGCCTTGAAGTGTAAGAGCGGAGGCTTGAAATGCTCGGAGCTTTCATGCTCAGTGATTTTCATTGGTGGCTCGATATCGAACTCCTCATCCTTTATATTTTGAGCCTCTGCATATTCTTTTGA